>QEOU01007546.1:261001-275810 GCA_003122765.1 Juglans cathayensis
CAGCCCCCCCCCCCCTCCCCTGCCCCCCCGGATACTGATTTACTAGATCGGCCTTTGGACCCCATTCTCCTCATGCACTAACGCTGAGGAGGTGCCTTGGGGGGAGACCACTAAATACATGGTTAGTGTTTCCCCACATCCGGGTTGGTTAAGGAGTGGTGGGCTCATGAACTACTTCTTGAGGATTTCAAACCTTGACACGAACCTGTTGAGAGCTACCACTCGCCCAGCTAGCCTTTGTACCTCATGTATGTTTCGGGGTGGGGCCATGTTGAGGATGGCCTCCACCTTCTCGAGGTTGGCTTCAATTCCGCAATCAGACACCTTGAATCCTTAGAACTTTCCTGATCCGACACCAAAAATGCATTTTGTTGGATTCAGCTTCATTTGGTACTGAAGTTGCATCAGGAAAGTCTCCCTTAAATAATTCAGATACTGTTCCGTGGTCCAACATTTAACCAGCAGGTTGTCCACGTAGACCTTAATGTTCCTTCCTATTTGATTTTTGAAAAAACGATTGACCAGCCTCTGGTAGGTGGCACCCGCGTTCTTAAGCTCAAAAGACATCGCCACAATACAAGCCTCAGTCAGTGAAGAATGAAGCCTTATTTTCGTCCTCAAGGTTCATACGGATTTGGTTATACCTAGAGAATGCATCCATGAAGCTGAGCATATGGTGACCCACCATGGAGTCGACAATCAGGTTGATGCAAGGAAGTGGGAAGCTGTCATTCGGGCAGGCTTTGTTGAGGTCGATGAAGCACATTCTCCATTTGCGATGAGACTTCTTTACGAGCATTGTGAGGGGAGAAATCCCTTGTGGGTCGGGCCTGTGATAAGGCCCGTCCCAAGCCCACATATAAGGCTTGGACTGGGTCAGGTCGGCCCAGGAAAAGGGACATAGGGCAGGGTACACTGATAAAAAGATGGGAGGTGGGCAAGACAGCCTGACACCATAAATGGCCGACCGTCAGAGACACCCTTGTTTGTGACAAGCTGTCTGGACGACACAAGAGGATGAACGTGCCTAGCCAGGACCACGCCACATTTAATAGAACAGGAGAAGGCACACCATGGGCCACGTTGCATTCAATGCATCTCGGGGTTGGCACACTACAGCGTAACCCCTGGGTGCCAACGACAACCATGGTTAGGCCTGGCAGGTCTGCAGGGAGGTAGGAAGTTGGAGACGTTCAATGCCTCATGACCCTACACAGATTCCCGGGAGAGGTTGCATGCAGGTCATTCCCTCTCACTCTAAGGGGAAAACCAAGAGCATGATTTGGCTCCTTGCCACCCGGGGTGGTCGACAAGTTTGCGAAGCTGGCCCGACTTTTCCTGGCGCAATTCATGGCCAACCAGAAGAGGAGGTGACCTGCAGCCTACCTCCTGACCGTGAAACAAAGAGACGATGAAAGCCTAAAGTCTTACATCTCCCAGTTCAACAGGGAGCGTATGAGGATAGACGAGTAGGATGAAAAAAATCACCCTGACAGCACTATTGGGGGGAATCTGGCCTTGCAACGCATTCATGACAGAGATAGTTTTATCAATGCTGAACGAATGGCTCATTAAATCAGTTATAGTTTGTTTGATGGTATCTGCTACTCGGATAACCGTAGTAATTCTAGAGCTAATACGTGCAACAAACCCCGACTTCTGGAAGGGATGCATTTATTAGATAAAAGGTCGACGCGGGCTTTGCCCGTTGCTCTGATGATTCATGATAACTCGACGGATCGCACGGCCATCGTGCCGGCGACGCATCATTCAAATTTCTGCCCTATCAACTTTCGATTGTAGGATAGAGGCCTACAATAGTTTTATCAATGCTGAAGATACTCTTTCGGCGCTGACGGCTCCCCAAAGACCGAGTTGGAGAGGGCATACAAGAAAGTGGTTGGCCAGGGAAGTAGGACGAACCGAGAAGGTAATAAGAAAAGGACACGTGAGGCCAAACACGTGGAGGAACAGCCCACGCGCGGGCTGGTCGGCCCTCGCACCCACTCCAGCCTAGTAGTGGAGGCTAATAGAGATCCGAGCCCGCAGGGCGAGCAGCAACTGGGCATGACCCACACTAAGTATTGCAGCTATAACAAAACTGACAACCATCAAACAGAGGATTGCTTCCCCAGAAAGCGAAAGATGGAGGAGTTAGAGGCCCTGTTGGACCAGAGGGGTGATGAGAGGCATGGCCAATGAACCAAGGATCGCGCACAGCCACGTAGAAGTGAAAGTCCAATAAGAAGAAGGGTGAAAGTCCATGGCAAGCTCGTGTAGAAGAAGCCCGGCCAGAGGGGGCCACTCAATAAGTGAAATTCGCATGATAGTAGAGGGATACGTCGGAGGAGGGACCCCCTCATTGGGAAGGCGGGCCCATGCCAGGAGGGCCAGATACAAGGAAGTGTTCACCACTTACAAGGCAGCCCCGGGCGCCAAGAGCCACTCGTGGGAGCATGTTATAACATTCAGCAAAAAGGATGAAGAATGCATGTTGCGCCCCCACGATGACGCCCTAGTCGTTACCATGCAAATCACCAACTACTCGACAATGGCAGCTTGGTTGACATCATATTCGGGGAAGCGTTCAAACGGATGGGGATCCCGCCCTATCATTTGCGCCCGACGGCTTCACTGGAGATGTGATCCAGCTAATCAGAGCAATCACCTTGTCCATCTTGGTAGGAACGACCCTAAGAACGAAGGCTACCATGGTAGATTTTCTTGTGGTAAAGGCTCCCTCCTCTTACAATGCGATCCAAGGACGTCCAACCTTGAACCTCCTAAGGGCGAGGATGTCCACCTATCACCTGAAGATGAAGTTCCCAACCCCCATTGGGGTGGGGGAAATACGCGGCAAGTAGAAACTTAAGAGAGAGTGCTACGCTTGGGAGCTGAAGCCTGAGGCTATCGAGGTCTGAGCTTTTGAAGGAATGGGACAGGAAGCAAGCCCACCTCCAACTCTAACCTTGACGGAGCTGGACGAGGAAGTAAGGGATGAGGAGGCCCTACCACAAGCAGAGTTAGTGCAGGTGGATCCGCAAAGACCCAAACGCACTGTCCAGGTAGGGACCAAGATGGCCCTTAACTGAGCCAATTCATGAAGTTGCTCATCGTCAAGCACCGAGATGTGTTCGCCTAGAGTCACTAAGAAATGTCTGGGATCGACACATCTGTCATTTAGCATCGCCTCAGTTTGGATCCCAAGGCAAAGAGAATCAAGTAAAAGCGTTGTAGCATTAGTGCAAAGAAGTATGCGACAATCGCCGAAGAGGTGGACTGGCTCCTAGCCGCGAGGTTCATTTGGGAAGTCCACTATCCCTTGTGGCTTTCCAATGTAGTCTTAGTGAAGAAGGCAAGTACAAAGTGGAGGATGTGCATAAACTTCACTGACCTGAACATGGCTTGCTCAAAAGACAACTTTCCGCTCCCGCGCATAGATCTGATAGTGGATTCGAATACCGGACACCCCCTTCTCAGTTTCATGGATGCATACTCAGGGTACAACCAGATCAAGATGAATGCAGACGATGAGGAGAAGATGACCTTCTTCACCGACTGGGGGCTCTACTGCTACAAAGCTATGACATTCGGTCTCAAGAATTCAGGTGCAACTTACCAATGGCTGGTCAACCGGATGTTCGGTGAACAGATCGTGCGAAACGTGGAAGTCTATGTGGATGACCTCTTGGTTAAAAGGAGGAAGGCCGAGCAGCATCTCGACGACCTTCGGGAAGTCTTTGCAGTGCTGAGAAAGTATAAGATGAAGCTCAACACGCTCAAGTGTGCCTACGGCATCGAGTCGGGGGAAGTTCTTGGGCTTCATGGTCTCAGAACGCGGAATCGAGGCCAACTGCTAGAATGTCAAGGCGATTGTGGATATGTCGCCACCACTAATGATCAACAAGGTCCAGAGGTTGGCAGGGAGAGTGGCCGATCCGCTTTATCGCAAGGTCAACCGACCGTTGCCTTCCCTTTATCGCAAGTAAGCATGAATAATCTATGTATAATGAAATTATTTGATATTCATTAACCATATATAAAATGTATGATATTATTAATAACTATGTATACTAAAGAGTAAAGTCTAAGTTAGTAAGTAGTAGCTATCAACATCATAAATATAATTATAGTTAAATATTTTTTTATGAATTAATTACATAATCCACATCAATAATTCACTTAATTTTAATTTTAGTAATTTAAATAATTGTTTTATTAATTTATTTGCAAAAAATTATGGAACAAAATAAGAAAATAATTGGGCCAGACCGAAAGGACCCAACCGATAGCTACTGACCCGGTCCGGTTCCTATGCGTGTTTGGACCAATCCGAAATTTTGATCCATCACTCCCAAATCAGACCAATTTCTCATCTCATTTCATTCTCTAAATATATGCTTAGATTACGTTTGGATGATGTAGTGATCTCAGATGATATGTGAATATTAATGAAAAAGTAATGAATAGCATATGAATAGGAGTGAAGTAGTCTAAAAAGATAATACAATTTTTTAAGTGATTTGACACAAAAGCTGCGTCTAGACGAGGATTTGAGAGAAAAAAAACATTATAAACATGTATGAAATATAATCTTCTGGTCACTACTTTTCTCTTTAGAGGAAAAGTAGGAGAATAACTTGAAGAAGAAAATGGGATGTTGGGAAATACATCTCGTAAGTAATAGGCCGATGTATCGGAAAGGATGTGGGATTCTAGTTTATTTAGTAATAAAATATGTAGGTTATTAGATCAGGAAATCTTGGCCTCTGTCAAAGTTCAAAACAACTTCATGCATATTTTATTATATTAATGGTGATAAATTATAAAAAAAAAAATATCAATATGGATTGCCATTACAAGTAAATAGTCATCTTGACATGGCATTCTCAGGGCCGAAGTGCAAAGCCCAAAACCTATTTGTAGTCAGTAAGGCAGCCGAAATGCGCACACAATTAAAAACTATATCGATGAAAAATCAAATTATGTATTTTGCAATCGTATTTAATGTTCCGTAGCTGGTTTTTTCGGATTTTTTATAAAAGATCTACTTCAGTGACATCTTTTGGCACAAGCAGAATTCGATTTGTGTTGGAATACAGGGCAGGCCGCACCAACCAGGTCACAGACGCATTGAGCAGGCCGAAGGAGTACTTAAATAACCATAATCTCATAGTTTCTAATCTCATAGTTTCTATACTCTTAAGTAACGAAGGTGGTAGTAAAGATAAACATGACAATCAGACTATTACTGATCTATTTATTGACAACCAATTTATGTTATACGCCTAATTTGATGATAAAGGAAAATAGCTCACTTCGAGGGTGAGAGCCTCCAAAGGATAAAGAAAAGGAATTCTGTTTGTATTGATTTGTTTGATTAGACAGAACTCCTCCATACACAGACGCTATATGCTGTAAATCTGTAACTAACTTGAGACAAGGATAAAGCTACCTTGTAGCATAATAATGAAAATGACAGATAGACGTCCCTTATAAATGGGCTCACAATAACTACTATGGGCCAAGCCCAAACTCTTGAACAATTACATAACTCTTGCTTTATTGGACTTTAAAGGAAATATTAGGTGAAGCCTATCCAGCCCAAAGGCCCATCCGAAAGTAGCCCTAAATTACTTCTTATGCATCGCATCCTCTGCCTTTCTTTTCATGCCGTCGCCCAATTGTAGCTTATGACTCCCTGTTAACCATCAACGCCTTTGAGCTGCCTTATAATAGATTCCCCCCTTAAAACACCTTGCCCGCAAGGTGTGGAAATGATTCCTTCAATTTGTAGTAATTTTCCCAAGTAGCATCCTCTTTACCTTGCCCCTGCCATTTTACCAAAATTTCCACCACTGGCTGATTGTTTAAGGGTCGAATATGCCGATCCAAGATCTCCACCGGTTCTGGTTGAAGAATCTCACGCTGATTCACTAGAGGTAAAATGGTTGACACCATGGTTTGCTCCCCAACGTTTTTCTTTAGCTGTGAAATATGGAACACCGGGTGAATATGGGATGTTTCGGGCAATTTCAGCTTATATGCTACTTTGCCTACTCTAGCCTCCACCTGAAACGGTCCATAAAATCGAGGTGCAAGCTTCAAATCACAGCGTTGGGCTACTGAAACCTGTCGGTAAGGTTGCAATCTTAAAAATACCCAGTCACCCACGGTAAAGCTTCGATCTTTCCTCTTCAAGTTTGCGTATTTGATCATTCTTTCTTGAGCCTTGCTTAAATTGTAACGAAGTAGTTGGGTGATGAGATTTCTATCTTTCAATTCTGTTTCAACCCCCTCTGCCTGTGTGGTTCCTGGAATGTATGAAGTCAACTTGGGATATTTATACCCATATAAGGCTTCAAATGGAGTGAGCTTGGTAGAGGTGTGTTGAGTGGTGTTGTACCACCACTCCGCCAAGGGTACCCACTTGACCCAATCCTTTGGTCGGTCACCAACAAAACGCCTCAAATAAGTCTCTAGGCTCTTGTTCACAGCTTCGGATTGCCCATCCGTTTGTGGGTGATAAGCTGTGCTAAATTCCAATTTGACCCCCTGCACCTTAAATAACTCCCTCCAGAAAGTACTAGTAAAAGTGCTGTCTCGATCAGACACTATAGATTGTGGTAAACCATGCAATTTGAATATAGGCTTTACAAATAGCTGGGCCACTGACTTAGCTGTGTAGGGGTGACCCATGGGACAAAGTGACTGTATTTGGTTAGGCGATCAACCACCACCCATAGAGTACTGAAACCACTGGTATTAGGCAACCTTTCAATGAAGTCCATGGTGATGTGAGTCCACGGCTGTAATGGGATGGGGAGAGGCTGCAATAGACCATTAGGGAAATTATGATCTGTTTTCTGTTGCTGACATGTTTGGCATCCTTTGATGAAGGATGAAGTAGATGAATGCCCTTACTTCATCCTTCATCTTAGGCCAGTAGAACTCCCTCTTTACCCTGTGAATGGTTTTATCCATTCCAGAGTGACCCCCCCATGAGCTACCATGCAAAAATTCCAAGAGTTTATTCTTAAGTGAGAGATCTTCAGCCACATAGATCCTTCCCTTGTAGTACAACACCCCTTCCCTAAGAGAATAATGTTGAGGTGCTTGCCCTTCCTTACACTTAGACAGCAACTCCAATGCCTTAGAATCACCCATATAGCTTTGTCGAATATCTTCCAACCACTCTAAGCTGGGCACGGACAGCAGGGCCACAGAAACTTCATCTTCTTCCATTTGTCTAGAAAGGGCATCAACCACCCTATTCTCTACTCCCCTCTTGTACTCCACTACGAAGTCATACCCAAGCACCTTACTTAACCACTTTTGCTGCATGGGAGTACCAATTTTCTGGTCCAAGAGGTATTTTAGGCTATGGTGATCAGTTCTTACCACAAAGGACCTGCCTAAAAGGTATGGCCTCCATTTTTTAATAGCTGTGACCAAGGCATATAATTCTTTTTCATAAGTAGATAGGGAGAGGGCCCTACCCTTGAGTGCTTGACAAAAAAAAGAATGGGCTGGCCACCTTGCATGAGTACAACCCCAACCCCTTTGCCCGAAGCATCACACTCTATCACGAATGCCTTGTTGAAATCTGGTGAGCTGCTTATAGCCTGTTTAAGCCTCGAAAATGCCTCATCTGCTGCATCCCCCCATCTAAAATTATCTTTCTTCAACAGAGCTGTCAATGGGGCAGCCAACACCCCATAATTTTTTATAAACCTTCTATAGTACCCAGTCAACCCAAGAAAGCCCCTCAAAGACTTAATAGATTTGGGCTGAGGCCATTCCACCATGGCCCTCACTTTTCCAAGGTCGGTTCTAACCCCCTGGGCCGAGATTAGATGGCCCAAATATCCCACCTCCAAACATGCAAGACAACATTTAGACTCCCTAGCAATGCTTCCTTAAAGTTTCTAAGGTTATTTGTAAGTGCTGTAAATGCTCCTCCTCATCCTTACTATAGATTAGAATGTCGTCAAAAAACACTAGCACAAACCTCCTTAAAAAAGGTCTAAATACTTCATTCATCAGATTCTGAAAAGTGGATGGGGCGTTGGTCAACCCAAATGGCATGACCAAGAATTCGTAATGGCCTTCATGGGTTCGGAAGGCTGTTTTGTGTACATCATCAGGCTTCACCCTGATCTGGTGATAACCAGACCTCAAATCCAGCTTAGAAAACATCTTAGAACCACTCCGTCCATCCAACAACTCCTCCACCATGGGAATGGGAAATCTATCCTTTACGGTTACTTGGTTCAAGGTCCTATAATCTACACACATTCTCCATGTGCCATCGGCCTTTCTTACCAGCAAAACAGGGGATGAATAAGGACTTTGACAGGGGCGAATCACCCCAGAATTCAGAAGCTCCTTAATAATTCTCTCAATTTCATCTTTTTTGAAAAAAGGATACCTGTAGGGTCTTACTGACACGGGCTGTGCTCCTGGTAGTAAGTTGATTGAATGGTCCTGCTCCATACGTGGTGGTAATCCCTTGGGTTCCTTGAAAACATCAAGAAACTGGTCCAGCATTTTCTGCACATTCTTGGGACATTTCTGTACACTAGTACTGATTTCCGGCTCATTGATTAGCTGTAGTATTATTCCTTTCTTCTCTAACTTGCTGATTTTTCTACAGGAACTCTCCTCCAGCAGCTGTGTGGACATTATTCCCTGCAATACAACATTCTGTCCATGATGGTTAAATTGCATGGTAAGTTTTTCAAAGTTCCATGAAATAGTGCCTAGGGTTTGTAGCCAATGCACACCTAAAACCACATCGCACCCTACTAGTTCCAGTAAGAAAAAATCCATGGTAAATGACTTTTCTTGGATTTTAATTTGGATCCCGTGCTTCTGCCGTCACACAACAACTGCTCCCCATTAGCCACCCTTACTTTCACTGTGTCTTCCTTGAAAACTATTAGCCGAGATCTTTTTGCTGCTGTGGTATCAATGAAATTGTGAGTGCTACCTGAGTCAATCAAGATAACTACCCACTCACCAGCCAACTTACCCTTCACTCTCATAGTTTTTGGATTATTAGACCCAATTAAAGCATGTAAGGATATCTCAGGTTTCATGCCTACTTCAGTAACCTCTAACAACTCTTTTCCTTCCTCTACTAGGTTTACTACCTCTTCTTCTACTTTCTTTTCTTCTTCATCCTCCACCTCTTCTATAAGGAATAATTTGGGACTCTTGCACTTGTACCCTGGATTCCACTTGGAATCACAATAATAATACAATCCTCGCTCCCTTCTCTCCTTCATTTGACCTGAGTTAATTTTCTGCACAGGCACTATAGCCTTACTAACATTCTGTCCAGCTTGGTTTCCACTTCCTTTAAAATGACTAGATTCTCCCAACCTTGTTGAAGGGTTCCTGAAGACTTTTTTATCCACTCTCACAAGTTCCTCCTGAATCTTAGCCAAACTAAAGGCTGTTAAGAGATCAGGTGGATTGAACATCTGAACTGACAGTCTAATTTCATCCCTTAATCCACTCAAAAAACAACTTAGTTTGTGTTGGTCTGACAATCTATGCAGCCTATTAGACAAATTTTCAAACTCCACCTTATACTCCTCTACTAACTCGGTTTGTCTTAGTTTGGTCAAAGCCTCCATAGGATCATCGTATGTGCTAGGACCAAACCTAATAAGGAAGGCCCTAACAAATCCTTTCCAATCCTCTATGGGTCTTGAGATTTCCATATCTTGAAACCAAACCATTGCCCTACCTTCCATGTGAAAGGAGGCCAATCTGAGTTTCTGGTTGGGTAGTGTGTTATAGAATAAGAAAAACTGATTGGCTTTGTAGAGCCGACCTATGGGGTCATCCCCATGGAAAGAAGGAAACTCCAACCTTACTAACCTTGGGATTAACTCACCATTGTTCTCCCCTATGTCCTCCCTTCTATAATGGGTTCTTGATGACGGTTTACTGTTCAACCGTCACAAAAAATATTTTTAGTGACGGTTGGAAGTGTTCCGTTCGGTACAACGTTCGAACGTTCCTTTTTTGTGACGGTTATGAACTGTCACAGAAAATCACGTTCGGACATAAAATCAAACCTTCGGACGTTATACTCGACCGATTGGCGTTCGAATGAGAGAAGTTGACGTTCGTTGAATATCATTCGAATATATCATATTTACGTTCGAATGTTAATGCGTACGAACGTTAATTGCAATAAACGTTCGAATATTTGTTCGAACGTAAACATAAATGTTCAAACGTAGTGCATTTAATGTTCGGACGTTATTTCGAATGTAAACGAAGGAGCGTCCGAATGCAAGTTCTTTGTTCGAACGTTAGTCACTTTAACGTTCGAACGATTCAATTGTATTTACGTTCGAACGTTTGTTATAGTGTGAACCAACGTTCGAATGATTTTTATTTACATTCGAACGTTTGTTACAGTGTGAACCAACGTTCGAATGATTTTTATTTACGTTTGAACGTTTGTTACAGTGTGAACCAACGTTCGAATGATTTTTATTTACATTCGAACATACAAATCAGAAATACTAATTTCATAAAATTTAAAAATAAAATACCAATTAACAAGTAACAATGTCTTATAAAAGCACAAAATTAGATATTAAAACTAGTCAGAAATATTGATAAAATTTATTTCTTCTTTTTCCCTCGCCCACGAGGATTCTGTTGCAACGACATAACACGCTCCATTTGCACCATCATCTCTCATTGCACTTGCTCTTGCACTTTACTGCGTATTCTTTCCTCCTGGTCTCTCTGTTGGTCCTGCAAACGCGTCTCTAAATGAGACTGTCGTTCTAAGAGAGACTCTAACTCTTGCTGTCTCGACCTCATATACTCATTCTCATGCCGTGCAACTTCTAAATCTGCCGTAAGATTATTAATTTGTGAAGCCGATGAGGTTGAGGAGGATGAACATTTATGCTTGATAGATCGTCCCAAACCTCTTGCCATACTAGACTGCGGCCCGAGCACTTGCGTGAATATGTCTATGTCACTAGGAGAGGATTCCGCAGAAGCCGACTGCATCTCCAACATTTTGCTCTGCAATTTAAAAGGTAATGATCGTAAATAATTAGTAACGTATCAAAAGAAATAGAAATAAGAAATAAACTATTAAAATGTTCTATAAAAAATTTATTTAACAAAATTAACATTGCTTACATAATTATCTGCAGCGACATGATCCATCCACTCACTATGCTCATTAGTGTGAGCAGCAGCATAGACATGAATGAGGGAAAAGTTTTCAGGATCATCACGTTTCTAACAAAGCGACAATATTAGCAATTTTAAAAAGATAATGTTAGTACTTATCAGAAAGAATATCAGGAAAATAAATGAATTCTATAATTTTTTAATTACCATTTTTTCAGCAAGACGGTGAAATGACCTTGAACCGGCACGATGGTGGACAGTCAGAACGGATCTATTCTGTGCATTTGTAGAACTCAAGTGCTACAAAATATATTAAAAATGTTAATTGTAATATGTATACATATAATATATAAAACGAATATGAATGTAAATAATTAAAAAATATAAATGTAAAATACCTGATAATCTGGAGATGCGAAAAGATCACAACACTTTCTCCAATCATCTAACTTCATCTGCTGAAAAGGAGACTGCGCAGCCTCTTCCAACGTCTCAAACTTCTTGAAGTGGTCATGACATCGTCCTTTGTGACGTCGGAATAGTGTAGCCATCAACTCATTCACGGTTCTCAAATCCTCGCTACGGCCAAAGTCGAGGTCGAATTCATCCTAACAAGGGAATCAGGTAAAAAATATAATATATTAATCTAAGTGAAAAAAATGTACTGAAAAGTAAACTCACCAGCACACGACTTCGAATGTGCTCCTTAATCTCATTCGGAACATCTCGCCATGAGCGCACATAAAATGGAGCATAAGCTCGAACTACTGTGCCAATATAGGAGGAAAGCGCTGCTGCACTATCATCCACTCCTCCAGTGGAATTATCAGGAATTGTGATCTTCAGTTTACCGTGCCTTCTATTTTTTTCAAGAGAGATTCCACGTGTATAGCCACGACCGCGACGTGCAGATGCATGAACTACATGATAATAATAGATATACTATAATTATAATTATATAGTTATTGAGAAAAAAGTATTAACTATATATATAATTATCAACGACAATATTTCCTTACTGGTAGGTGTCGACTGGCTGTTGTTCTCTTCTGTGTTAGCTTGATCTTCAGGAACGGATTCCTCGAGTGGGGAGTCCTCAATGGATTCAGGACTTGGACTTGGCGGAGGCACATTTCTTCGTTGTCGTTTTGGCGGCATTCTTTAAAATAATTAATTATATCAAAGAAAATTAATTAGAAGAAATTATGAAAATTTAAGATATTTTATAGTCACCTATATAAATAAAATATTTAGTACTTTTACTCTTCAGATGAATTTTCCATGCTTGTTTCAGAATCCCCATCAATAACATCTTCATCATCATCATGCACCTCTTCTTCATCATCTTTATCCACCTCCTGCCCGGATTCTGATTCGTATTCATCTTCTGACTCGTCTTCTTCATCTTCCTCCAAACTGACTTGAATTGAATGATCATTTAATACAGACGGGTCGAGATGTACGGGTGGGACATCATCTCTACACAAGGGGACCAACTCGAGTGCACCGAGGTCAACAAACAAGTTAATACCCTCTCCATCTTCCTGGTATGCCTCAACAATCGGATTGTCATCTTCATCTCCACTATTCTCGTAATCTGCACTCGTTCCTGCTTCATATATATTTCGAGGAACAAATTTTTGTACGACTCGCCAAGTTATCTCCCCACTATCTTCATCAACATTTTTCATTGGATCAATCAAGTAATAGACTTGGGTAGCTTGACAAGCCAATACGAATGGATCATCTTCGTACCATTTAGATGCAGTATTGACACTCGTAAAGTGATTATCCCTATGTATCGAAACCCGACCACCGCCTAGATCCCACCAATCACATTTGAAGACATATGTTACAGACCCACCCAGATATTTCAATCCGATAATATCACGTATGACACCATAATAGTCAATATCATCTGTTCCATGACTCCCCTCGACCAACACACCACAATTTTGAGTCTTTCTATTACGTTCACGGTCCAAAGTATGGAATCTATAACCTCGAACCGTGCATGCAGTATATCGAAGTGCTCTATTTGAGGGACCACGGGCCAATGCATACAATTCAGAAGAAATTGATCCGGGATCACGAGCACGTTGTTCCAAAATCTAAAAATTGAAATAGTATATATTTATTATTTTATTATCCAGAGTTAAAAATTTCACAATATAACATATATATAATTTTAGTTCATACACGTTCTTCAAACCATCCGGGAAATTCTTCCTCGTGTCTTGCCTCTATATTTTCTACGCCTTCCGTTCTAAGTTTGTCCATGTGGTCACTGTTATAACATGTTGCAAAAGAAGTATATTTTGAGCACAACAATTCTAATTAATTTAAAGAAAACTATAATTATTCAAATAAATTAAATGACATACCTAAGATAATCATCAATCTCTCGGCAGTTATTTAGCACATACCACCGAACTTTACCCAACTCTCCATCAATTAAATCGTAACCTGTTTGTGCACCCAAGGGTCGTACATTCTGGGAAAACACTGATAACTCACGAGGAGGCGGAGTAGCAAGATCAGCATTTCGCTCTTGACGACTAAATCGTGTCTCAACACCACGAAGATATAGAGAGCAAAATGTTAACCATTCATCGTGTATATAAGCCTCTGCTATTGAACCCTCAGCTTTGGCTTTATTCCCAACAGTGCGCTTCAATCGACCCAAATATCTTTCAACTGGATACATCCAACGGAACTGCACCGGTCCACCCAGAAGTACCTCTCGCGGTAAATGTATTGCTAAATGGACCATGACATCAAAAAATGATGGTGGAAAGATCTGCTCGAATTTACATAGTATATTAGCAATGTCTTCTTCCAATTTCGACAACACATCTCGATTTACTACCCGAGCGCACAAATCCTTGAAAAACATACATAGTTCAGATATGGCGACACGTACATTAGATGTCAGCTTCCCACGAATTCCCACAGGTAATAACTTCTGCAAAAATACGTGACAATCATGACTTTTCAATCCATTGATTTTCCAATCATCAGGACTCACGCATCTACCAATATTTGAAGCATAACCATCTGGCAACTTCACACCTTGCAACCATTTGCAGAAATCCATCCTCTCCTCCCTCGTCATCGTAAAACATGCATGCGGCATGACCACCCTGTTGCCTTCCACCCGCAAATGCAGATTATGTTTAATTCTCATTCTCTCAAGATCTTTCCTCGTCTTGATCGTGTCTTTCGTCTTTTTGTTATACTCATCAATGTACCCAGTATATTATCACAAATATTCTTCTCTATGTGCATTACATCCAAACTATGTCGCAACTTGCATGACGACCAATGCGGCAAATCAAAAAAATACTACGCTTTGTCCAATTCAATTCTGGTACGGCTCGTTTTCTCTTGTTCTTTCCCCGACCTTTGCCAAAATTGTTCGCTCTAACATGTTGCAGTTGTTCCACTATCTCTTCTCCAGACAACTCTTTTGGTGCAATCCTATCCTCTACTCTCCCATCAAACTTGGCACATTCTCTTCTCCATGCATGATTTGCTGGTAAATAACGTCGATGACCCATGAAACACAACTTCTGAGAAAATTTTAGCCACTCACTAGCAGTTTCTTTATTACACGTCGGACACGCTAACT
>QEOU01007546.1:278992-341006 GCA_003122765.1 Juglans cathayensis
TCTCTCTCTCTCTCTCTCTCTCTCTCCTGCAGGACCCTCTCTTTCTGTTGCGCGCACGGGAGAAGAAGAAATGATCCGCTTCCTCCCGTGCGCGTACTGATTAAGTTCTAAAATTATTAGTTTAAACATTCGAACGTTTAAGTTGTACGTCCGAACGTTATATTCTAAAATTATTCCCGCCCAGAACGTTCGGACGTTTACAATACACGTTCGAACGTACCATTCTTTTGATAAAACATAAAATCTAGCGGGAAAGTTCCCGCATTTTCCTCATATATGTTCAAATGTATCACAATTTTCCGTTTGAACGTTCGTAGATTTATAGATGAACGTTCGAACATTTAACTTAAACGTCCGAACGTACATTTCATGAAAGTGTTACCATATTTGAGCGGGAAATTTTCCCGCACTAATTTAACTAACGTTCGAACGTTAACAGATTTGGTGTTCGGATGTACATAATTTTCGGGTGATTTTCATCAAATAACGTTTGAACGTACAGTATAAACGTCCGAACGTCTGAATAATCACACAGATACCTTAATCGAGCGGGAACTTGAAACATTCGAACGTACGATTCCTACTATACTAACTTATAATATAATATATATACTACATTTTATATATCAATAACTATATACTACATTGTATAGTATGATAGCATAATACTTTAAATGAGAACATAAATGTATATAAAATATAAACTATACCATATATATAAATCAATAATATATATTAAATTGTTACTTATTAAATTCTTTATTATATACTAACTTATACTATAATATATATACTACATTTTATATATCTATAACTATATACTACATTGTATAGTATGATAGCATAATATACTTTAAATGATAAACTATACCATATATATAAATCAATAATATATATTAAATTGTTACTTATTAAATTCTTTATTATATGCTAACTTATACTATAATATATATACTACATTTTATATATCTATAACTATATACTACATTGTATATTATGATAACATAATACTTTAAATGAGAACATCAATGTATATAATATATAAACTATACCATATATATAAATCAATAATATATATTAAATTGTTACTTATTAAATTCTTTATTATATGCTAACTTATACTATAATATATATACTACATTTTATATATCTATAACTATATACTACATTGTATAGTATGATAGCTTAATACTTTAAATGAGAACATCAATGTATATAATATATAAACTATACCATATATATAAATAAATAATATATATTAAATTGTTACTTATTAAATTCTTTATTATATGCTAACTTATACTATAATATATATACTACATTTTATATATCTATAACTATATACTACATTGTATAGTATGATAGCATAATACTTTAAATGAGAACATCAATGTATATAATATATAAACTATACCATATATATAAATACATAATATATATTAAATTGTTACTTATTAAGTGATTGTCGGATTTTCAACTTCATTTTCCTGCCACCACGGCCAGTCATTGGCCGAATAGTCACCGTAGAAATGTTTCTTGAAGTATGTATTTCATTTCCACGGTAACATTTCGGCATTTAGAACCTTGTAGAGAAATTTTCGAGATTTCAATAATGGCTGAGTCGACTCAGCCATTCTGCGTCGAAACGTTCGAACGTTTCACCAAGACATTCGAACGTACGACGTTTAAATTACAGAGCCGTTACGGCTTCCACGTTCGAACGTTAATTGTCTTACATTCGGACGTCATATTCTTCAATTTTCGGTCTAAATGTTTAATGTCTACGTCCGGATGTTCTACATTTTAAATATATTAAACGACATACGTTCGAACGTGAATATTTTATTTTTGCACGTAAATCACATACGGTCGGACGTTTAATTATAACATCCGAACGTAGTGATTTTCCACATTATTCATTCTTTGACGTTCGGACGTTCATGTTTACATTCACACGTAAAACAAATACGTTCGAACGTATTTATTTTAACATCCGAACGTACGTCAGCCAATATTTATTTACTGCTTATGTTCGAATGTACATTTTTACATTCGAACGTTTTTATTTTACGTTTGAACGTAAATTTATTTACATTATTTTACGTGCGAACGTATAAATTAACGTCCGAACGTTTTATCTTTAACGTTTGAACGTTAAAGATAAAACGTTCGAACGTTAATGCAGAGCATCTTAAAATTAATACAAAAAAATGCATTATTGTAAATAATTTTTTTTTCCTTTTCTATTTTCAGGATATGGCTCTTCCACTACATACTAGGAAACGAGGGAGGGAAGGAGCCACGTCGGACACTGCCCGTATCGGAGCTCGTACTGTTATGGTAGAGCGAGATGTCTTAATTAATGAGTTCGACGAACTCTGTTGGCAGCAGACGAACCTGAGAGATGTTTTCCTCAGTAGAGGCTGGGGAAATATCTGCACATTGAGGGGGAAGGTATACCCCTCAATGGTTCAAGAATTCTATATGGGGATGTGTGACATGCCTCAGGATGCATCCTCTCACACCATGATTGTACGCGGTGTTTCCATTGAGGTATCAGCAAATGTCATCGGCGAGCACCTCGGGATTCGTCGAGGAGTTGAGACATTTACACACTCAACACCCCATGAGGATGTAGGCACTTCTACATCATCTACTGGCCGGGGATGTGAGCCAGCATCAGCCAGAGATGCAGGCCAGTCAGAGGCTGAGGATACTGGCGTCGAGGCTCGTGATGATGACCGAGACGAGGATTTCTACATCCTCACCGGGAGGGATCGCATGCAAATCGAGCGGAAGAACACCTTCAACCAGAACCATCTGCTGCATTTCTTCCGCATGTTGCAACAAATGTCGATGCTGTGGCTCATAAAACCACATTTAGTCGGCTTCGGGCACAATTTTTTATACGAGTGGCACGTGGAGATCCTATAGATTTGCCACTACACATTTTTTAGAGGATTCGTTACGAGGCGAGCATCGTCTCCATGGATAATCTCCCATATGGTGTCCTCATCAGCCGACTATTACTTGCACGGGGAGTGCCGACCCAGCCAGAGGAGCGGGTCAAAGATCAGATGAGCCCTCTCGACATGACCACGCATCAACGTAGCATTGGACAGGCGAGGGGACGTCAGCCACCCGTGTAGAGGATCTAGTTCCTCCGACGCAGCCTGAGCCAGGTCATGTCGGGAGTAGTAGTCAGCATACGCCGAGTACATCTGCAGGAGATGTGCGGCCTCCTTGGGTTGATGCGGTCATCTCACAGCTGACTGCGCATATCGATCGATCACTCGAGGCTATATCGGTGTCTGTTGCCGAACTCACCCATCGTGTAACTATCCTCAACGACAAGGTTGATACCTTGACTGAGGAGGTACGGAGTTCGACTTTTGCGGATAACGTTATCATCTGACTGTTCTTTACTACATTCTATCAAATTTTGTGTTTTATTTTTAATATTTGTAACGAAAAATATTATTGAATATTTCTATCGTTTTTTAATTTCAATTTTTAATCTTCTTTGATGTTATGTTTTCCAATTTTAATACTAAATCACTACATTTCAAATATATATAAATCAATAATATATATTTATATATTACAAAGTGTGTATATATAAATATATACAATTCAATTTTTTAGACTTGTTCACAAATTATGCACAATAAAAATCACATAATTTTTAAATTAAAGTCATTTAATTTAAATTTACAATGAACGTTCGAATGTTATTACTTAACGTTCGAACATTGGTGCAAACATTTTACGTTCGAACGTAAAATTAATAACATTCGAACGGTTGCGCCAAAACATTTTACGTTCAAACGTAAACAGACATAACGTTCGAACGTATATGTGACGTTCGAACGCATATTTCCCATACGTTGGAATGTAAAAAAATCTCATTCTATCTTTAGTGACGGTTTCCAGAAACTGTCACGGAAAATGTCTTTTAGTGACGGTCTAGGGACTATCACAATTTCTCAACCGTCACTAAAAAGCAATTGTGTTGTAGTGACACATCCATACACAGACGCTATATGCTGAAAATCTATAACTAACTTGAGATAAGGATAAAGCTATCTAATAGCACAGTAATGAAAATTACATATAGACGTCCCTTATAAATGGGCTCGCAATAACTACTATGGGCCAAGCCCAGACTCTTGAACAATTACATTATTGGACTTTAAAGGAAATATTTGGTGAAGCCTATCCGGCCCAAAGGCCCATCCGAAAGTAGCCCTAAATTACTTCTCCTTATGCATCGCATCCTCTGCCTTTCTCTTCATGCCGTCGCCCAATTGCAGCTTATGACTCCCTGGTAGCCATCAACGCCTTTGAGCTGCCTTATAACAATTTACCACTCCAATACTGATCTATGACACTTAATTGATTACCTACCAACTTAGACATGCTCCTTTATTGCGTGGTTCCTATTCTGCATGCATGACGTCGACGTGCTTTTAACCCTGGCGCGTCTTATCCGTAACATGACCGCCCAGCTTGCAGATCATGACATGGTTGACCTCTCTAGTCCTCTCTTGGTCTTGATCCTTTGTCTTCCTCTCCTGTTTGCCTCTCTTTCTTTCGTGCTTAATTGCCATCACATGGCCTGAATTAAGACCAGCTGTAAAGGCATCTTCTCAGCTTTTTGCAAGGATTTTAATGGCCTGGGGGGCCAGTACGTTTGGGAAACGTAACCCACCCGACCATCGTAATTAAGGATGGCCCGGGGACTATTAAAGTTTGTAAGTTGAGCTTATTAATTACACGTATTTTTCATTATCTTTTTATTCAGCATTTTCTCATTATTTGGCGAGTGTCTCGACAGGATTAAGCTGTTTCGTATGTTTACAATAATGATGAATCTAAATGTAGCACTCTTCTATTATTAATAAACTAAATATAGTGGAAATTGGAAGAAAACTTGTTATAAGGAAAAGAATATGAAATGACACTGTAAAAATTAAAGTTCCTTGCCACACCAAAAAATAAAAATAAAATAAAAGAGAAGAAAAACAAAGTCATACTTCGGTACATAGAGATACATAAAAAAAGGTCATATCCTTGATTAGCTTCGTCTCTGATCTCTGAGTCATATTGAATAATAATGTGGAGGACAGATGTACTACATAACATGCTTGATTCTTCACATTGCAAGAGATATTGGGAGATAGTACTCATACAACTAGGACAAAAGGAAGGAAAATCTATGTGACCAAATAGTCTCCCTCCTGTAACAACTACGAGATCACCCTAATTATAGTATTCATCTTTTCAAGTGCTAAGGAAAAAGATGAGAACAATTCATGAGAACTCAGCGGCAGAAGTATTCTGAACAAGTTCAAAATCAAACGGTACATGAATCTCACAACTTCAATAATTATTTTTGGCATTACCTATCCAATTGTTATTATTTGTTTTACAAAAATGATTAAGACACATGTCTACATGGATCCCTCTCGCATGAAGAGTGCCTGTGAATTGATCATGTGCGGGGTTCGTGTTATAAATCGAGATCTTAGTTTTCAACTCACACAAAATTGATTCATGAAATTCAAGAAACTCACAATTAGGTACCTTCATCAATTTCTCCCTAGAAAATTCATATAAGGCCACGTGTCAGCCTTTGATTATTTGATATATAGCATCAATATCCACACAAGCCAATTAAAGGTTGACACATGGCATACTAATGTCACGTGTCAATCCTACTGTTAATTATCTAGCGAGAAATTGATGGAGCTATTTAATTATGATTTTCTTAAAATTCATGAAGCAATTTAATTTATGGGAGTTGAAAAATCAGATCTCGAATTATAAAAAGTGTTATTTTCAAATGGTTCAGCATTTATTTTTTAAGGAGCCAAAACTGAACCATTTGAGAACTCGGAGATAGAAGTATTATGAAAAAGTCCAAAATCAAACGGTATATGAATTTTAATACAATTTCAATAATTATTTTTGGCATTACTGATTCAATAGTTATTAGATCCTTAATTTCTTTTATGAAAATGATTAAGAAGCGTGTACTTTTGTGGGTCTACACAGATACCTCTAACATGAACAATGCCGGCCACGAATTGTTCATGTGAGGGATCCGTGTAAAAGTACCTGTGCCCCTATTAATCATGTTAATATGTTATCAATTTTTTAGAGTTAAATGTAAAATCAAACATTAGTATATGAATCTATGCTCATTTTTCTTGTAGTACTGATGTTCAACATTGCATAACCTTATTGTTAACATGAATTTCCCGTGTTAAATGCATTCAACTGTGACGTCCACGTATTTATTAAAAAAGATCTGATACAAATAAATCTCGATTGACCTGACTCAATGTTATATGTTAAATTTATTTTATAATAAAATATTTCTACAATTCTATATATAACAAACACATCAATTTCGAAACGTAGAGTCAAGAACTCTTTTCTAAACTAAACATTCCTATTAGGATAAGGTTAGTGGATTTCTTATTATTTTAATTAATTTTTATTTAATGGTGAAGAAAGTGACTATTAGTAAATTTGTATATATATTTTTTATTTTTTTAATAATTAAAAATATTGAAAAAATAGAAGAAAAACAAGAAATTTTATATACACTAGCGTTACGGCATCCCGCTAGCAGCACCCTTCCTCTTATACTTGTTGTCAGACCACGGCCGGCTCAAGGCCGCCTAGGCAGCTTAGGCAACTACCTAAGGCCCCTCGCTGGAAAAAGGTCTCAAAATTGAGAAAAAACAAATACAAAGAAATAATGATGGACTGAGTTTATCTATTTAAAATTGAGAAATTGCATAGAGTTTATGTATTTAAAGTTTGTACATATCATTTCTCTAATATTATAGTTGTAAGCTCGACTGACTTGACAAATGACTTTAGATTTATCAGCTTAACTAAGTTGTTTTTCACACTTCTTTCACTCTAATTTCTAAGTGATAAGTATTATTTTTATATGATTTTTATCACTATTTTATTTATAAAAAGTGTTATTTTCCCTTCAATACTATTGATTTTATTTTATTTCTACATATTTTTATTTCTCTTCTTGGATTTGAAGAAATGAAAAGATTTAGTGCAAAATGAGAGCATTTTGGTACAAAAGAAGAGACTGCGGATCCAGACCGATGAGAAGAAGTGAGATCTGAAGAGAGTCGATGAGATTTAGGTGATGAGCCTTCTCCCATGAGCAGCAAAGAGATTTTTCTCCTCCAAAGCCGAGAAGACTTACCTCTCGGTAGGCGAGGAGACTCGTGACCTGAAGGCACGAAGACTTGGCGACAAGACTCTCGACGGTTAGATTTGGGCGACTAGTCTAAACGACTAACTTAAAAGACCAACCTAAACGACATCGTGGGCAACAACTAGAAAATGCGAGAGCGGTCTTTCATCCCGGTCAGGAGTCTTTCCACTTTGTAGGCGAGGAGAGGGACGTGTGGTCTTTATGACCTCCATGCCTGTGCATTTGTAACCTCCATGACAGTTATATTCAGGGCACACGACATCTACTTAGTCGGATAATTCCTCCCGACCAGGATCAATCTGCTGCTGACTACCTTCCAAGTTCCCAATCAATCTACTCGCCTCTATCCTCTTGAACTCCACAAATTTTTAGGCTAGATTGTAGCCGCATTTATTTTGTTTTCGGATTTGAGTTTTAACATCTATTTAATCTCGTCTTGTGAGATGAATAGAGGTCTTTGGTTTTTGAGTTTTTAGTTTTGAGTTTTAGAGAGTTTGAGTTTAGGTGTCGATAGTTCAGAATTTATTATTTGAGTTTCTTTCAAGGAAGTCAATCTGAGGGAGTAGAGGCGAGAGCCCCATGCTTCATCAAATGACTCTAACGAAGAACACCAGTTTTATTCTTTTTCTTTTTAAATTCATTATGAGCTAATTTTATTTTCTAGAGTTTTGATTTAACCTAGCGTTAAACACACAGTTTATATTCCGAGTTATTTTATTTTCAATATTTTCATGATTGAGTGTTTATTCTTTGTTCTTAATGCTTACAATTTTCTAGCTAACTATTATTCGATCTTTTGGATTGCAATGAGACCGAGAGGTGATTTGTGATTAAAGCTCTAGGATTAAACACCATTAGTTGGGTGAAAGTAGAGATGCTTTACCGCGACTAGTGTTTTTTAAGAAAAATCCAAAGAACTTAATGAGTCTCCAATTAGTTAAATTCACATAGAGATATGAAGTTATTAGTTTTTAGATATTTTTGGTATTGTTCAAGAGAAAATATTGAATAGTTAAAGGATTTTTATCATCAACTTGGGATAATTGAGATTCTATAACAATGGAGAATAAATTGTGTGAGATTTGCTAGGTGAAGTCAATGCTCTAGATCTATTCTTATTATTGTTAAAATCTTAATTTTAATGTTCCTTCTTTCAGTTTAATTTAGTAAATCATTCTTCAAATTTCGGTTTTCAAAATAATAATTAATTTAGTCAATTTCAATACTCAATAGCATAATTATTCCCTGTGAGTTCGATAACCGTTTTCTTTAAAACACTTTACTACTTGTTACGATTCTGTGCACTTGCAGATATATTTTTATGCGAACAGGATTCTTTGGTTTCCATTTTCTTCTTGAAATATTTTAATTTTCTATTTACATAATATTATTGATTTTATTTGGCTATTCTTATGAATTTATTCTCAAGATCTTAAGCTCTTTAGTGTATTTGAGTTTCGATAGCGTCGTAATTGTAAGTAAAAAAAATGGTCACTTCGAATAGTTCATTTCCAATATCTTTATTTATGTCACGTTAGTATTCCCACTGCAAGTTGTTTTCTATCAAAGAGATTTAGCATCAAGCTTTCCAAAAACACTTGAATCTCATCTCCTATTTTTTATTTTTTTATTTTTTTATTTTTTTAAGTTTAGAATCTTGATGAATGATTTACGTAAGAGTAAATTCCATTTGGCATGCAAATAAATCAAAATAAAGAGAATTTGTGAATATAAATCACTTTTGAATTGAAGGGGCAAAGATTATTATATATTGAATTTGCATTTTTTTTTTTGTTTCACTAAAATTAATTAAGTACAGAATAAATTTATGTTTCAATGATATTTAAGAATGAAATATATAAGAAGACTTTTACACCACACACCATTCACATATTATAATTTAATTTAAAAAATAAATTTTAAAATTTGAATCTTATATTTAAATAATTATCAAATTATGCCATATTAGATGGTACTGTAGAATAGCAACACTCACTCACAGACGTATATATATATATATATACAAATGAAGGAGCAAATTCATTAGACATGCTAGCATTTTCCTATTATAATATATAGAAATGGCAGCGATATGAGAAAATTTCAGAGATCAAAGCTGCGGCAATAATCCCAGATTGAGCAGAACATTTAGTTGAACACACCATCAAGATTGAGCAGAACAAGGAAATTACTTGTCCCGGAAGCTCAACCTCCATAGATCAAAGTGTCCAGATCAGACGATTTGTTAATCTTGCCCTTCGTTTTTTCTCTGGTGCTGGCTCATTGCCATGTCAATGGAGCAAGTTCTTATTCAATCAACGATACTAAGCATCTACTTTGTTGGCCACATAAAGTTATCACTCCTAAACTTGCAAAAATAGTATATGAGCAATATCTACAGGCTGGAGACAAATTCAAGAACGCAAATTTTAAGCATCTACTTGATCTGATACATACAATTATCAGGCTTGCAGTACTTGATATGGAACTACATCATGCCACAAAACTTCAAGAGGTTGTAGTCATATTCAACATGGGAGAGATATTTAAGCATTTATTTGGCTTGATATATAGAGTTGTAAGTCCTTTACATGCAAAAATGGAAAGTTTTCACTCTTGTGCAAGTCAAAGAAGAAGGAAGAATCCAATTACAGGTAGAAAAGATTCTCAGGGCAGATTGGTGACAGAGCAAGAGGAGATAGAGGGAGCATTCCATGATTTAATCTATTCAGCACATCACACCTCACAATGGAGGCTATAGATGTCTATCTCAATGATATTAACCCGAGAGTTACCAGCCAAATGAATGAAGAACTACAAAAGGAGTTCACTAGAGTGGAGGTGGAGGAAGCTTTAAAGCAAATGGCACCCTTAAAATCCCCAGGGCTTGACGGGTATGGAGCTTGTTTTTACCAAGCTTATTGGAGTATAGTGGGGGAGGAGGTATGTAAAGCCATTTTAAGTTTTTTAAATGGGGAGGGGAGTTTGGAAAGCTGTGTAAACTACTCTTATATAGCATTAATTCCTAAGGTTTCTAATCCATCTCTTGCTAGTGAATTAAGGCCTATCAGTTTATGTAATGTCTTATATAAACTGGTATCAAAAGTACTTGCAAACAGATTGAAGAAAGTGCTACCTCTCATTATCTCTAGCAACCAAAGTTCACTCAAAGCTATAATATTCATAATAGATTTATTTATGATTGCATATGAAACTCTGCACACGATGAAAATGAGACAAAAAGAAAGGACTGGAAGCATGGCCCTGAAGTTGGATATGTCAAAGGCATATAACAGGATAGAGTGGCAGTACTCGGAGGCTGTGATGAGGAAACTGGGGTTTGGGGATAAATAGATCTCTCTGGTAATGAAGTGTGTGTCCATAGTGAGATACTAAGTTTTAGTTAATGGAAAGCTAGGTGAGCCAAGGGTGGCAAACGGTGTTAACGGGGTCATGTTCGTATCACGTCAAGTTGTGTATATTATACGATATCGGTCAACCCGAACATCACTCATTAATCTTAACAGGTTATATTTCTAAACCCTAACATGACTTATTAAAATAAAGGGTTCACAAGACACGACCTGTTTTGACCCGCTATGAATTAATTAAAAATATATCGACACGACACAACCCGTTTCAACCTATTTATGTAAATGGGTTGAATTGACCCAAAGAATCCATTTGACCTAATTAACATAATTTCACATAAAATTAAAAATAACAATATCTTCCAAAAATATAAAACTAACTACATAAGTCTAAAATTACAATCCAAACAATAAAAACACCAAAATTACAATCCAGAGGAAGTGTGGGAGGCGATCGTGACTTGTGAGAACTGACTCAACTGAAAATTGAGAGAGAGAGAGAGAGAGTTAGGAAATACAAAATAGGGTTAGGGTATTTTTGTTTTTAGGTTAAAAAGGATATAATTATTATTTTGAGTAAAAACTTTAAGGAGTCTAAACGAGTCACTAACAGATTAAACGGGGTTGATTCGTTAGTGATCTTGTTAATGAATCATGTCTTAACAGGTCAACCTGCCAGTTTACATCAAACTCAAACCTGCTAATTTCGTGTCATGTTCGTGTTCGTGTTGAGTAGGCTCCTCTGGACGCTATCTGCATGAGGGAACGTACTGCAAGGGATGAGACTCGCCGACCTGGAGACCCCTTGAATAGTGTCCAGCTCTTGAGTGCTTGTCCGCATAATGGGTGGAAAGTATGGCAGACCCTCAATCCTCTAATAGAGGAGGCACCAACGTACCACCAATAACATCAACGGAGAGAGACAAATCGGGAAACCACAACGCATTAATCACATCACTACCCGAGCTACACGCCACATTAATGACGTTGACAAAACGAACAGTACAAAGGATACAGACTCCGTGGGGATAGACATGATCTGTCCCCCAAACTCATGGCATAAATAACAAGTCCTAGATACAAGAAACTCTTTCTGATTCCTAGATTCTTCCATTTATTTACAAACTTCCAAAATAATTTATTGATTTTGGCATCAGAGACTCCCCGGCTCCAAAGCCGCCCTCTTGTGGTTGTCTTCTTCTCTATTTTCGCAAGTTTAACTTCTGAAAACCTGAGTTGCTAGAACCTAACCCAAAGATGTATGAAACACGACCTTAACAGCATACATTATGGGCCGTTCATATCAATCTCAGATTATTATTATTTTTTAATGCTTTTTTGCACTTCCTCAGTTCTGGACTTTTTCTTTTTGAAGAGCCGAAGCTATATTCTATCGATAGATTGAAATGAGAATTGTAAGGAGCAATTAATGAATAAAAGGAAAGAAAAGTAAAATACCATATAAAGAAACAGCCAAACTTTAAGAAAATTAAAGTTTTAAAACTGATCATTTTATTTAAATTTTTTGAAATCTGAAAATTCATTGTTTACCTAATAGTTGGTTCGTAAGATTGTTCGTTAATAGCGTGAACAGAATATTTAACGATGGGGTTTGATCCAAAAATTTTCAAAGCATATGGTGTTGTTCTTACATAAATTGCAACAGACGAATTCCCATTTATTATTTTAATTTATAACTTAATTGAGATACTCTGTATTTTTAAGAATTGATAAGAAAAATGGTTGTTTTGTAAATTTTTAATTAGAAAATGGTTGTTTTGTCACTTTTCAAATTGATATTTAATAATTGGAGGAGGTGATAAGGTCAAGCAGAGTCAAGGTTGAGTTTAGTTGCATGGTGCAGATCGAACCCACCCTGCATCTTTATATATGCTGTTTATCCTTTTAGCTTTTTCGTGGTAGCAGAGAGAGACGAAGGAAGCGATCATCTGCAGTGCCGATCAGGAATTTAACCCAAAGTAAGTTTCATTACATTCTTTTATAGCGTCGAGCTATATTTACCACTACATACTCAGCTTTTATTTATTAATAAACGCAAAAATAATCTTGTGCGTCACTGATGATATTCTAAGATGCGTGTGCTGGCTTAAAATGCAATAATATTATTGAAAATTATTCTCTGATATTAAAATAAGACAGATGCCTGTTGGTGGAGCTCATCATGCTCTCCATTATTGACGAAAAGTTGGTCAGCCTCGGTACTCCAATTGATCAAGAGTGTTGTGTATTTAAAGTACACCACCGTTTACGCGAGATAAATGCCAAAGTATTCTTCTGACTTGTGAGTGTGTGAGTAGATCTAGTTTTTTTGTCTTTTTTTTTTTTTGTTTTTTGTTTTTTTTCAAAAGAAAAAAAAGCAGCTAACATTTAAGAACATCACAAAGAATTGATACATAATCTTAAAGTACAGGCCTGATCTCAATGGCAAGATTAGAATTCTCACTCTTTTTACCAGAGCAAAATTCACACTCACTACAAGGAAAAAGGGTTTTTCCAGCGGTCAAAATCGACGCTTTTGAGCTAATTAATCGCTGCAGATACTCAATTCCGGCGAACTATAACTCGATGCATGTTCGCCGAAATAAAAGTGTCTTTTTTGATCAAAAGCATCGAAAGGTAAAATTCGCCTGAAAAAGATATCATTCTCAGCGATTTTTAATCGTCCCAAAAACCTTTATAATACGCCGCGAAAGAGCCTGTTCAGTTCGGCCAATTTCGTTGCGAAAGAATAATTCATCAGCTTCTTTTCTATCCAATCTAGGTGCTTTTCCACTCGCAAAGGAATTGCCTAGTATTAGGAACAGAGACTTTGTTGAGATTTGTATAAAAATAAGTGAGATTTGTATGCAATATGAGGACTGCTATCTCCATTTATTAGAAAAAACCTGATCTAAATTTTTAGAAATTTGTTGAGAATTTGTATGCTTTGTAATAGGAACAGAGACTCTACTACTTCTCTACAAAATGAGTAGAGATGCTCTCTCCAATCATATTAAGGCTATTGACAGAAAGCTAGCTGGCTTGACTCCAATTAATTCTAAAGAGTGTTGTATGTTTAAAGTGCATGAGCAATTACGTAAGGTAAATGAGAAGGCTTACAAACCCATGTTGCTTGCTATCGGTCCTTACAACGACCATGGAAAGGTTGGCCAGGGTCTTATGGAAGAGCATAAACTGCGGTATCTGAAGCAAATGCTTAAAAGGAAAAATGAAAGAAGTGTGGAAGTATACATCAGAACCTTGAGAGACTTGGAAGAAAGAGCCCGTAATTGCTATGCAGAAGGCATTAGCCTGACCACGTTTGAGTTTGTAGAAATGATGCTACTTGATGGGTGTTTCATCATTGAGCTATTCCTTAAGTGGGCGTCGTTGAATCCAAGGGATGAGCACGATCCAATCTTCCGAATTAGCTGTATACTTCCTCAAATAGCTCGCGATCTACTGTTATTTGAAAATCAACTTCCATTTTTCGTTTTGACTAAATTGTTCATGATGATTGAGAGTAGCCAGACACCACTTCCTAACCGATCTGGACATTTAGGAGATCACATCATCAATATTGAGCAAAACAATGAAATTACCTGTCTTGAAAGCTCAACCTCCATCGATCAAAGAGTCCAGATCAGACGACGACTTGGTAATCTTGCCATTTGTTTTTTCTCTTTCTCAGCACCATTAATAGGTTGGGATGTCAAAGGATTGAGATCTTATTCAGCCGAAAAGCCATTTCGACTTTGTCGGATGCATAAAGCTATCACTCCTCCACTTGCAAAAATAATACATGAGCATCTAAAGGTTGGAGACATATTCAAGAATGCAGATTTTAAGCATCTACTTGATCTAATACATACAATGATCAAGCTTTCAGTACTTGATATGGAACTAGATCGTGCCATAGAATGTCAAGAGGTTGGAGTCAAATTCAAGAAGGGAGAGAAATTTAAGCATTTGTTTGGCCTGATATGTAGAGTTGCAAGTCCTTTACTTGCAAAATTAGAAAAAATAAAGAAGGGCGGTAAGAAAAAGTGTTCACGTCATGCCATAGAGCTACAACAAAACTCTGGATTCGAATCCAACATGGCAGAGAATTCTCAGCATCCAGATGATGATCTGAATAATTTGATTGAAGACTGGAACTCAATACCGCATGGAACGAAGCTTCGTGACGCTGGAGTCAAATTCGAGATGGCAGAGAAATTTAAGAATAAATTTGAGGAGAATGAATGCTGGAAGTCAATACCTGATGGCATTGCATTTCAAGAGGCTGGAATTGAACTCGAGAAGGCATATAAATTTAGGGAGCTAGTTCGTCAAGAAAGGCCGAATGAAGACGGGAAGTCAAAACTTTGTGGAGCCAAATTCGAGATGATAGATAAATTTATGCGCCTACCTTTTCTGAATAAGATTGAATACTGGAACTCAATTCCTGAAGGCAGAGAGCTTAAAGACGCTGGAGTCGAATTCAAGAAGGCAAAAAAATTTAGGGATACAAAAGATATGATAAAGTCAATACCTAATGCAACAGAGCTTAAAGAGAGTGGAGTCAAATTCAAGAAGGCAAAGCAACGTACCATGTTTGCCATTCAGTTTAGCAATGGGGTATTGGAAATTTCGCCTTTGAGAACAGAAGATGAAACTGAAACTGTTTTGAGAAATCTAATTGCATTTGAGCAATATAGTGATCCAGACGATGATTCGAGTTACGTCACCGACTATATGTGCTTCATTGATGATCTCATTGACTCTCCAAAGGATGTTGAATTACTCCGTCGGAAAGGAATCATTGAAAATTGGTTGGGTGATGATAAAGTTGCTTCCACCATGGTTAACAAGCTTGGCCACCATGTCACCATTTCAACCAGGATCTCCATTTATGCTAAAACTTCCATTGATATGAACAGGCATTGCGCCAAACGTTGGAATGAAAGGAAGGCAAAATTGAGGCACAATTATTTCCATAGTCCTTGGGCTTTACTTTCAGTTTTGGCAGCTATCTTATTGCTCGGACTTGCAATTACACAAACCGTGTTTTCTATTATTAATTAGGTTTTCATGTAGTGTCTTAATCTTATTGTTCTCGTAGTTAATGTATTATAATGTTGAGTTTAATAATTTTTTAGAAATTAAATGAGTTATGTGGGTCCTCACCAAGTCTTTTGTTTGAGCTACAAATAATCTTTTATTGAATAATAATGTGCACGACGCATCTACTTCGCATGCTTGATTTTTCATATTGCATGAGAATTAGCACTAGTCTAAACAGACCAGGGATAGTCATTGAAGTAGAACTTCGGGTCAACCCTAAATATGATGAAAACCAATAGTTTATTGTATAATGATAAATTTTCTTTGAAAGCTTGTAGAATTTTCCTATACATGAATAGCCACATGACTATGCAGGTCGCTAGCTTTTTTTTTTTTCAAAAAATATAAAAATTATTTTTAATATTAAAATATATTTCTTGTTTTGTATTTCTAGTATTAGATCGAAGCGTAGAGCACTTTATAAAAGAATGTTGGATTTGGAGAACCCAGAGATGCCAAGATCTCATATCAACTATTGTAGAAAAATTTAATTAAGAGAGCATACCTATAACCATTGGAGAGAAAAATGCAACGGTTCACTCTTCTATGTCCAAGTGATCTCACTCTTAAAAAAAACTCATGAGAACTATAGAATCAATAGTGTATTTGGAGTGGAGACCATAACCTATTTATAATACTCGAATTCTAATTTTGCCCATCATAAAATGTGACGTTCCCAATCTTTGCTTGATAGAGATCGAAGTGTTGGGACATGCAACATAAAATTACATACCCCTGTTCATGACAAATGATATGCAATGTACCAAACAAACATCTAGAAATATGCATTGATCACAACGGAAAAAATCTTTCAGTTTATAATATGTGCCAAAATATACAAGAATCCCAAAATGTATGTCTTAAAAAACCATACAACATTAGTAGGGTCCCAAACATTGACCCTTCATAAACCACAAAAACTTAGCATATTGTTTTATGCTACATAGTTAAAAACATGATCCTTCTTCTTCCTCTAAGATTTTTCAAAAGTCCGTTATCAAACACCTAAATATCTCCATATAGATGACAATCAATACAAGTTGGCCTTCAAGGGTGAAATCGTCTTCAATCATCTCAGGCTGGTCGTCCATCACATTCTCTTTCTTCGAAACCAAATTTAGCGGTCTGAAACGATAGATATAATAAGGTTAGGAAATCTCAATAACTAATAAAAATTAGAATCTAATTCGCCTAGAGTACTATTTACAAAGTTTCCCCTTAATTCTTTGGAATTTGCAAATAAGCCCCTAAACTTTCAATAATTGCAATCGGGCTCCAATTTCACCAAACTTTATAAATCCATGTATTTTGTATTCTAAATCCATTTTTGAGCTTAGAAATTTGAGAATCATGCATCTACTATGAGAAGCCCATCAACACCAAGACCTCTAAAACCCTAAAATTCACTCATTGTGATTTTTGATCCTACTTGCATATCATTAAAGACTTAATTCGAATTTAGCATCAAATCACCTTTTAAAGTTGAGCTTAGTAACATGTTAAGTCACTAGATTCATATCCTTCATGACTATATTTTCATCATATGAACAAACAAACACAACCACAACCACAACACTAAACTTGCAACCCAAAGCCTTAGCATGGTGTCCTTAGCTTTTCTCTTGCAAATGAATGTTAAGAACTTCAATGAACTAAACATGCTAACTTATAACATGCTAAGTACTCATTTCTATATGGTATTACACCATCCTAAGCAACAAATTCATGATATCGAAGAGATAGAATTCAGATCACACACAAAACCCTAAAATCGAAACATGCTTGTTCTTTGTTCCAATTAATTCTGAAGAGTGTTGTATGTTTAAAGTGCATGAGCAATTACGTAAGGTAAATGAGAAGGCTTACAAACCCATGTTGCTTGCTATCGGTCCTTACAACGACCATGGAAAGGTTGGCCAGGGTCTTATGGAAGAGCATAAACTGCGGTATCTGAAGCAAATGCTTAAAAGGAAAAATGAAAGAAGTGTGGAAGTATACATCAGAACCTTGAGAGACTTGGAAGAAAGAGCCCGTAATTGCTATGCAGAAGGCATTAGCCTGACCGCGTTTGAGTTTGTAGAAATGATGCTACTTGATGGGTGTTTCATCATTGAGCTATTCCTTAAGTGGGCGAGGTTGAATCCAAGGGATGAGCATGATCCAATCTTCCAATTGAGCTGGATACTTCCTAAAGTAACTCGCGATCTACTATTATTTGAAAATCAACTTCCATTCTTCGTTTTGACTAAATTGTTCATGATGATTGAGAGTAGCCAGGCACCACTTCCTAACCGATCTGGACATTTAGGAGATCACACCATCAATATTGAGCAAAACAATGAAATTACCTGTCTTGAAAGCTCAACCTCCATCGATCAAAGAGTCCAGATCAGACGACAACTTGGTGATCTTGCCATTTCTTTTTTCTCTGGGCCATCACTATTTCAAGAATGGGATGTCAAAGGATTGAGCTCTTATTCAGCCGAAAAGCCATTTCGACTTTGTGGGATGCATAAAGCTATCACTCCTCCACTCGCAAAAATAATACATGAGCATCTAAAGGTTGGAGACATATTCAAGAATGCAGATTTTAAGCATCTACTTGATCTAATACATACAATGATCAAGCTTTCAGTACTTGATATGGAACTAGATCGTGCCATAGAACGTCAAGAGGTTGGAATCAAATTCAAGAAGGGAGTGAGATTTAAGCATTTATTTGGCCTGATAAGTAGAGTAGTAAGTCAAGTACTTGCAAAAATGGATGACATGAAGAAGGCATATGTTATGCCATAGAGCTACAAAAATCTAGACTCAAATTCAATATGACAGAGATATTTAAGTTTCCATATCGTCCGAAGAAGATTGAAGATTGGAACACAATACCATATGGAACGGAGCTTCATGCGGCTAGAGTTGAATTCAAGATGGCAGAGAAATTTAGGGATAAACTTTACGAGAATGAGAACTGGAAGTTAATACCTGATGCCATTGCATTTCAAGAGGCTGGAGTTGAATTCGAGAAAGCATTGATATTTTCTCTTCTACTCCTTCAAAATAGGAAGGTGGACGGTAAGAAAAAACTTTGTGGAACCATATTCAAGATGGTAGAGAAATTTATGCACCTACCGTTTCTGAACAAGATTGAATACTGGAACTCAATTCCTGAAGGTAGAGAGCTTAAAGTAGTTGGAGTCGAATTCAAGAAGGCAAAAAAATTTATGGATACAAAAGATGTGATAAAGTCAATACCTAATGCAACAGAGCTTAAAGAGAGTGGAATCAAATTCAAGAAGGCAAAGCAACGTACCACGTTTGCCATTCAGTTTAGCAATGGGGTATTGGAAATTTCACCTTTGAGAATAGAAGATGAAACTGAAACTTTTTTGCGAAATCTAATTGCATTTGAGCAATATAGTCCAGACAATGATTCGAGTTACGTCACCAACTACATGTGCTTCATGGATGATCTCATTGACTCTCCAAAGGATGTTGAATTACTCCGTCAGAAAGGAATCATTGACAATTGGTTGGGTGATGATAAAGTTGCTTCCACCATGGTTAACAAGCTTGGCCACCATGTCACCATTTCAACCAGGAACTCCATTTATGCTAAAACTTCCATTGATATGAACAGGCATTGCGCCAAACGCTGGAATGAAAGGAAGGCAAAATTGAGGCACAATATTTCCATAGTCCTTGGGCTTTACTTTCAGTTTTGGCGGCTATCTTATTGCTCGGACTTGCAATTACACAAACCGTGTTTTCTATTATTCATTAGGTTTTCATGTAGTGTCTAATCTTATTGTTCTCTTAGTAAATGTAAAATAATGTTGAATTTAATAGGATTTTAGAAATTAAATGAGTTATGTGGGTCCTCACCAAGACTTTTGTTTGAGCTACGAATCATCTTTTATTGAATAATAATGTGGAGGACGCATCTACTTCGCATGCTTGATTTTTAATATTGCAATCAGGCTCCAATTTCACCAAACTTTACAAACCTCACGTATTTTGTATTCAAAATTCATTTCTGAGCTTAGAAATTTGAGAATCATGCATCTACTATGAGAAGCCCATCCAGGCCAAGACCCGTAAACCCTAAAATTCACTCATTGTGATTTTTGGTCCTACTTGCATATAATTAAAGACTTAATCCGAATTTTGCACTAAATCACCTTTTAAGTTGAGCTTAGTAACATGTTAATTTACTAGATTCATATCCTTTAATCTTCATAATATTTCAGATTTTTCATATACTGCATATACTTGATTTTTCATATTGCATGAGAATTAGCACTAGTCTAAACAGACCAGGGATAGTCATGGAAGTAGAAGTTCGGGTCAACACTAAATATTATTGAAACAACCAATAGTTGAATGGATAATGATGAAGTTTCTTTGAAAATAGCTAGCTAGCTTGTAGAATTTTCCTACACACGAATAGCCACATGACTATGTAGGTGGCTAGTTTTTTTTTTTCCAAAAAATATAAAAATTATTTTTCATATTAACATATATTTTTCATACTAATGAGAACTGTAGAGTCAATAGTGTATTTGGAGTGGAAACTGTAACGTCCCGGTCCTGGAGGTCCGGAGAGTTAACTCTTAATACTTAAAATTAACTTAAACAACATAACTATAAAATCCAGAAAATCCCATAAAATATTAATCCACTTAATCAATCCAAAAATCTAAGTTCCTCCATGGCAACAATAAAGAAATCCCCAATAACATAAATTAGAAATTCTCCAAAACTCGAAAACATCCTCAACTCATCAAATCAAATACTCGAAAAATAAATCAATTTACTAGCTACGACTCTCAAATAAGCATTTGTACCCTCAGACACTTATTCCACTACGATCATCACACCTTGCTAAACTTTCTACTCTTGTTCTATAGCTTTAACCATCAAAATTATCTGAAAAATATATGAAGATAAGGGGTGAGTTATCAACAACTCAGTAAGCAGAGGACATAAACTAGTATGTAAATATGAGCATTTACAGAGTTCAGAACGCAAAACAAAAATATTTTCTTTCAGAATGCATAATCAGAATAATGTTTTCAAAATGCAGCGTCTAAACATGTTATAAAAAATATCAGAGCGAAAGTTCGAAAAATATTCATAATCAAAATCCCTTTGGCATAGCATAAACTGAAACATCACATCTTATCTTTTCATATCAGAAGAAATACCATATTTAACCCCCGTGGTAGGGTTGTGCAAACCCCGATAGCTAATCGAGCAGAAATAGAATGTGAATCTTCCCCTTATTCATTTTCGGAGCCCCGAGTGTGCACATAGGAAAGACCATGCAGAAAACTACTTTATTTCCAAAGTGGGTGCACCAGAAACATAAAAGTTGGTACCAACCCGAACAGAGGCCACAGTTTTACACCCGTGGTAAGGTCAGAACGGAACAGAAACAGAACCAGAATGTTATGCCAGAGGTTTTCAGAAATCACATTAGATCATATCAGAGTACAGAAAATATTCAGAATAGAACAAAATCATATCACAACATAATTTATGCACAAAATTTCATATTCGCTCTCTTTTCAAAGTTCAGCAACAGAATGTCAAAAATAAGCTCATGTTTACACCAGGCAAGACATAAAATAATTTCTTCTTAAACATAATCTCATGAGTAATGCAGAACAAATAACTAAGGTAGTTCAAATTTCTTTTCAAAATCAAATAAGTATATTTTCCAAAAATAACCCCAGCTCATTTTATTTAATGCAAAGTCTAGCATAGGAACCCCGCTTACCTGGACTTCTTAGCTTTTCCAAAATTTTCCCAAAAATGCCGAACAAATATTAATCTTCACCTATAACACAATCACATAATTTTCATAAATTTCCAATCGAACACGTATCTCAATATTTAAGCCTAAGATGCTAAAATAACCTATTTTAATTCCTCAAAAACCTAAATTCTCATTATTCCTAAAATATCAACATCACTTTCTAACTCATCAATATCCAACATAATAACACCGACTAAAACATTAAATTCCAACTTATTTACAATTGAGATCTTACTAAAATTTATAAAACTAAAATAGCGTAACTATATCGAAATCATTATAAGTAGATGATCATACTTTTGTTTAAATCAAAAATATTCTTTTAAAAGGATTTAAAATAAGATTTTACACTTACCAATCACTTCAAGAATTCATCAGTATTTTCATAAAAATATATTCCATTAAAAATATCAGTCTCTTAAAAAAAACCAACTTATCAAAATCATTTATATAAATACTTATTAAAGGTTTAAAACACAATAATGAAACTTGTAATCTCAAAGGTAACAATGTAAATTTATTAGACCGACTATGCAATAGTTTCTGTAATACTTTGTTTGAAAACATGATCAAAGGGTATAACGGTAATAACATCCATCCTATGAGGTTACAGACTTACCCATATATATATATATATATATATATATATATATATACACACACTACCCTTATAAGTCAGCAACACGGAAAACAAAAGGAAGTGAACTGCGGACTTATGACGTACTAAAATCGGCTCTACGTGGAGGGCAAGGCACGACGGCTGGGTTGGAGGAACTATGGTGGTGCTGCTGGGCGCCGAGGAGGGCATGCAGTGGCGAGGCCACCTATGTTGGGCGGCGAAAGCTAGAGAGGCAGAGAGAGATGAGCGGGAGGGAGTGAACATGGTGAGAGAGAGAGAGAGAGACGGAGAAGCAGTGGAACGTTTGGCGATAGCTCACCATGAGGGACAAGGCGGAACCGAGGCGGTTCGAACTGAGGGGAAGGTGAAGACCGGCGGAACATGCGGCTAGCCCGATACTTTATTCCGGCGGAACATTACCCATGTTGCTTGCTATCGGTCCTTACAACGACCATGGAAAGGTTGGCCAGGGTCTTATGGAAGAGCATAAATTGCGGTATCTGAAGCAAATGCTTAAAAGGAAAAATGAAAGAAGTGTGGAAGTATACATCAGAACCTTGAGAGACCTGGAAGAAAGAGCCCGCAATTGCTATGCAGAAGGCATTAGCCTGACCACGTTTGAGTTTGTAGAAATGATGCTACTTGATGGGTGTTTCATAATTGAGCTATTCCTTAAGTGGGCGATGTTGAATCCAAGGGATGAGCACGATCCAATCTTCCGAATTAGCTGGATACTTCCTCAAATAGCTCACGATCTACTGTTATTTGAAAATCAACTTCCATTTTTCGTTTTGACTAAATTGTTCATGATGATTGAGAGTAGCCAGACACCACTTCCCAAACGATCTAGACATTTAGGAGAAATTGAGCAGAATAATAAAATACTACATGGTGATCTTGCCATTTGTTTTTTCTCTGGGTCATCACCATTACAAGATTGGGATATCTGGGTTATCGAAGGATCGAGCTCTTATTCAGCCAAAAAGCCATTTCAACTCTGTCGGATGCATAAAGCTATCACTCCTCCACTCGCAAAAATAGTATATGAGCATCAAAAGGTTGGAGACATATTCAAGAAAGCAGAATTTAAGCATCTACTTGATCTAATACATACAATGATCAACCTTTCAGTACTTGATATGGAACTAGATCGTGCCATAGAGCGTCAAGAGGTTGGAGTCAAATTCAATATGGGAGAGATATTTAAGCATTTTTTTGGCCTGATACATAGAGTTGCAAGTCCTTTACTTGCAAAATCGGAAAATATGAAGAAGGGCGCTAAGGAAAAGGCAATATGTTATTGCATAGAGCGTCTATATGGTCCAAAGAAGATTGAAGACTGGAACTCAATACCATATGGAATAAAGCTTCATGAGGCTGGAGTCAAATTCGAGATGGCAGAGAAATTTAGGGATAAATTTAAGGAGAATAAATGCTGGAAGTTAATACCTGATGCCATTGCATTTGAAGACGTTGGAGTTGAATTGGAGAAAGCAATGAGATTTTATTATCCACCCGGTCTAAATAGGAATGAGGACGGTAAGAAAAAACTTTGTGGAGCCATAATCAAGGTGGTAGAGAAATTTTTGCGCCTGCCGTTTCTGAACAAGAGTGAATACTGGAACTCAATTCCTAAAGGCAGAGAGCTTAAAGAGGCTGCAGTCGAATTCAAAAAGGCAAAAAAATTTAGGGATACAAAAGATATGATAAAGTCAATACCTAATGCAACAGAGCTTAAAGAGAGTTGAGTCAAATTCAAGATCAAGGCAAAGCAACGTAACACGTTTGCCATTCAGTTTAGCAATGGGGTGTTGGAAATTTCGCCTATGAGAATAGAAGATGAAACTGAAACTGTTTTGCGAAATCTAATTGCATTTGAGCAGTATAGTCCATGCAATGATTCGAGTTACGTCACCGACTATATGTGCTTCTTGGATTATCTCACTGACTCTCCAAAGGATGTTGAATTACTCCATCGGAAAGGAATCATTGAAAATTGGTTGGGTGATGATAAAGTTGCTTCCACCATGGTTAACGAGCTTGGCCACCATGTCACCATTTCAACCAGCAACTCCATTTATGCTAAAACTTCCCTTGATATGAACAGGCATTGTGCCAAACGCTGGAATGAATGGAAGGCAAATTTGAGGCACAATTATTTCAATTGTCCTTGGGCTTTGCTTTCAGTTTTGGCGGCTATCTTATTGCTCGGACTTGCAATTACACAAACCGTGTTTTCTATTATTAATTAGGTTTTCATGTAGTGTCTTAATCTCATTGTTCTCTTTGTTAATGTAATATAATGTTAAATTTAATAAGATTTTAGAAATTAAATGAGTTATGTGTGGGTCCTCACCAGGTCTTTTGTTTGAGCTACAAATAATCTTTTATTGAATAATAATGTGGAGGACAATCTACTTCGCATGCTTGAATATTTTTCATATTGCATGAGAATTAGCAGTAGTCTAAACAGACCTGGGATATTCATGGAAGTAGAACTTCGGGTCAACCCTAAATAATATTGAAACAACCAATAGTTGAATGGATAATGATAAAGTTTCTTTGAAATAGCTAGCTAGCTCGTAGAATTTTCCTACACATGAATAGCCACATGACTATGCAGGTGGCTAGTTTTTTTTTTTTTTTCCAAAAAATATAAAAATTATTTTTAATATTAAACTATATTTGTTATTTTGTATTTCTAGTATTAGATCGAAGTGTAGAGCACTTTATAAAAGAATGTTGGATATGAAGAACCTAGAGATGCCAAGATCTCATATCAACCGTTGTAGAAAAGTTTAATAAAAAGAGCATACCTATAACTATAGGAGAGAAAAGTGCAACGGTTCGCTCTTCTACGTCCAACTCTCACTCTAAAAAAAAAACTACACTAATGAGAACTGTAGAGTCGATAGTGTATTTGGAGTGGAGACTATAACCTATATATAATACCCGAATTATAATTTTGCCCATCACAAAATGTGACGTCCCCAACCTCTGTTTGATGGAAATTGAAGTGTCGGGACATGCAATACAAAGTTACATACTCTCATTCATGACAGATAATATGCAACGTACCAAACAAGCATCTAAAAATATGCATCAATCACAATGGAAAAAATCTTTAAATTCATAATAAGGTTAGGAAATCTCAATAACTAATAAAAATTAGAATCTAATTCTCCTAGAGTATTATTTACAAAGTTTCCCGTTAATTCTCTAGAATTTGCAAATAAGCCCCTAAACTTTCAATAATTGCAATCAAGCTCCAATTTCACCAAACTTTACGAACCCCATGTATTTTGTATTCTAAATTCATTTTTGAGCATAAAAATTTGAGACTCATGCATCTACTATGGGAAGCCCATCCAGGCCAAGATCCTTAAAACCCTAAAATTCACTCATAGTGATTTTTGGTCCTACTTGCATATCATTAAAGACTTAATCCGAATTTAGCACTAATTCACCTTTTAAAGTTGAGCTTAGTAACATGTTAATTTACTAGATTCTTATCCTTTAAGACCATATTTTCATCATATGAAAAAACAAACAAACACAACCACAACACTAACCTTGCAACCTGAAGCCCTAGCATGGTGTCCTTAGCATTTCTCTTGCAAATGAACATTAAGAACTTCAAACTATGCATCCTAACTTATAACATGCTAAATACTCATTTCTATATGGTATTACACGATCCTAAGCAACAAATTCATCATATCGAAGAGATAGAATTCAGATCACACACAAAATCCTAAAACCGAAACATGCTTGTTCTTTGTTCTAGATAATTTGACTAAATCCTTATGTAGCATGCAACGTTTTTTGAAATCACACACCCAAGATCATCATAATCAAATCCAAGCTAGGTCTTACCACCATTTTAATCATATCATAACCAAAATTTAAAATTAAAACAAACAATAGGCAAGAACATCAAAGCTTACACCAAAATCATGCATATATAAGTATTCATCAAAGTCTCAACTCAAGCCCTAGTTTCATGGTTCAAAACAAGGTTTAACACATAGATCCAACTTTTATCTAAAAGGGTTTCGAAGGTATAGTCATTAAACCAACTTTAGAGTTCAAAAGAAACTAACTCTTCAAGAGAAATAATACTAATATTTCAACTTCTCCAACCCTAAATAGGTTCATGCAAGTTTTGAGTGAATGCTCTTTTTTTACAGACTAAAGCGAAGACTTGATGCACCACACATGTCACTAGTTCCATTAGATCTGGAAACACCAAGAAGAGCTTAAGACTACATGGCATTTCAAGACAAAACACCAACACAGACAACACATGTTGGTTTAAATCATCAAACCCCATCATCACCAAGATTCAACCCTTTGAAAAAGAAAAGCATTCAAACACCCAAGCCATCAAATCCCAAACTTAGAGTAACTCAAAATATAAGAGAGGTTGAAAATCGGGCATTCTGAGCAAGTCACCAAGAGAATTTTGTAACTTTTCCTTGCATCTCTCTTACTCTCTTGGTTTGCTCTCAAAGGTGCTAAGTGTGTTGTGTGAACTTGTGTGCAGGTGAGGGGGAAGCTAGGAAGGACATGTGGAACAAAAAGAGAGAAAGGGGATGGTTGTTTGGTTTGGTGGAGCAAGGCATGGGATGATGGGAGGGTTACTTGTGGACTTGTACAAAATCCTTGTGTAATAGCCCACCAGAAGTTCAACGGATGATTTTCTTTAGGTTTTAGGAACCTTATAAAAATCCAGGAAGGTTTAGGAATCGAGTAATTGTGCAAATTTTAGTTTGTCAGCATAGTCAGTTTTACTATTCACTATGGTGCTAGAGAAGCGATTTTATTTATTTAAGGTACTTGAGAGTATGAGAATGAAAAACAAAACGTACTATAAAAAAGTTAGAAATAAGCTAAATGGTGATGCCATGGGTTTCCTAGGGAAGCAACTTCTGATAGTTAACTTGATCTGGAGGAGTTAATATTGGTCTTGCCCAAACTAGAGGCCCAAGGTCCATCATCCATAAAGGATAGCTACTTAAAGGAGTCGTGTAGCTTAATGCAGACCCTAGCTGCCCTGGTTATTAGGGAAGGATAAACCTCACATTATGAATATGGATAACGTGGTGATTAGATAACTCTGACACATCTGGGATAAGCGTTCTAATGGATAAGCCTTCTCCATGCCAATATATAGGGGCAACATGTAATTTTCGAATCATCTGCTTGAGCATTCTTAAATTATTATTTCTCACTTATTGTTGACATAGCATTGGAGGTGTCACAGGCACACCATGTCGCCCACTTAATTTGCAGGTTAATGATCACGACCGGTGATGGGACACATTCTTTACAGTGGCGTCGTCTGTAGGATACTGTAATATGTGATTTCAGTTTTTCATTGGACTTCAACTTAGTTCCCTCATGTTGACCGTGACACGTTCTCAAGCAACTCAGTGAACTAAAAGCAATGCCTACAACTGAAGAAAAGCTAAAGATGGTGTTAGACGCCATGGAAAACCTAAGGAAAGAGAATGAGGAACTAAAGTGCTGCAACATTGGGCTCGGAGGTGCTACCATACCTAGCCATAGCGAATAGGGAGAAGGAGAAGAACATAGCAATGGGGGAGTGAATGCAGAGGATGTGGAAAACAAGAAATGTATGACGAGCTACATAGCCTCACTGACAAGTACGAGGAGATGGTGAAGAAGATGGGAGGATCTTCTTGGGTAGAACAACTATTGAGCCACACGGACTTGCCTTATAGCGTGGAAGTAATGGCCATGTTGCCCCCGCTGAAGTTTAATGTGCCACAGATAGAGATGTATGATGGGTCCAAGGACCTAGTAAATCACTTGGAGAATGTCGAGGCACATATCACACTCCACGGTTTCCTGGGAGAAATCGCTTGCCTATCTTTTTCCCTAACTCTAATGGGAATGGCGAGAGGATAGTTTGGAATGCTCCAGCTGGGATCGATTGATTGCTTTAAAGAGTTAGCTAGGAATTCTTAACACAATTTATGCTTAGCAAGAGGATTAGGCGCCCAAAAACGTACCTCTTGACATCAAATAGAGGGAAGAGGAGAGCCTAAAGACATACCTCACCCGTTTTAATAAAGAACGGTTAATGACAGATGACCAAAACGATAAGATTACTCTAGCCGCCCTGTTAGGCGAGATCTGGCCACACAACCCATTCAAGGTTGAGTTAGCTAGAAAGACCCCCTCTACCTTGAGCGAATTCTTGGATAGGGCAGATGACTTCGTCAACACCAAAGATACATTACAGGCTCTTGTAGAGCCAAGGAAAGGGGAGTCGAAGTTGGAACTCAAAAGCAATTCGGGGGACAAGAAAGCTGCACTGAACCACCAAGACAAGAGGCATGAAAGGCGACAAGAGCATAATATCGGACTTATCCACAATAATTTGAACGTGCAAGAAAAGGAGGAGTCAGCAAGAGAATACTGCAAGCCTAGAACCAGTAGACGCTACTGCAAATTTTATCAAACAACCTCACACTGGACAGAGGACTGCATGAGCATGAAGAAGAGAGTGACAAAACAGGCAAGCACTAGAGAGCTTAAGCGAATGGTTGTGGAGTGAGCAAAACCTCAAACAACAATTTGAGAGAGGACACAACCCCCGTAGAAGAAGTAGCTCGGATAGGTGGCGCCCATTGAGGGAAGACGCCGTAATAACGATAGGGATATGGCACCTTAGAATAACGATAGTGTAATACCTAGCTCTTAACTTGGCACAGGACGTGACCCAAGCTCGGCCCATGAAAAGCAGCGAAGGGTCCATCCCCCAAACGGCGCCGTTTGTTTCCCAAGAAAGCCCCTTTTCAATTTTATTTTTCTTCTTTCCGTTGTTTCTCTCCCTCCCAAAACTCTCTCAAACCACTGACAGTTTGTTTTCCCCACTCCTTAATCCTCTCCTTCGATTTCTCTCCCTGAACCCTTTCCACGATAGTTCCCCCTACCTAAGCACCACCGGTAAGGGTTTTGACTTCCTCTTACTCTCTGTTTTCACTCCATCACGCACACACACACACAACCAGTTTTGGAGTTCCTCACCTCAAAACAAACCACCTTAAGGTAGTCATTACCAAGCCACGTGTAACCTTAGGCAGCCATCCCTGACGTTGCACCCTTACAGTTTTTCCTTAGCCCACGATCTCCTGCTGCTGCAGCATTGCAAGCCCCCAACCTCCATCTTCACGTGAAACCTCAGACATCATCAACGGCACGCAGCACCCATTGCACCTCCACATAGTTGCCGCCCAGTTCGTCCACCCCACGTAAACCTCTACCCAGACCTCAATGCCATAGCGAGCTGTGAACCCACGTCGGAAACACCATGAAAATAGCAGCCACCCTCCCCAACCATTCCTTGTTTTAACCTCTAAAAATAGAGTACAAACTCTTCCTCCATGACCCACTGCACACCTCCCTCACCAAGAGCCCAACACGTTGGGACCCCGCAAAAGTTGCAACCAAGAGCTTCTTGTCACCATCAGTCCGTCGCAAGGCTCTCTTGGTCTCATGATGACTTCCCCCTCTCCCTCACCCCGTGCTTTCTTTCCTCCCGAAATCTCTCTCTCTCTCTCTCTCTCTCATTAGTTGGTCTCTCTCCTAGTGTTCAACCGCCACCTCGCCGACGTAATATCCACCACCTTCCAGTTATTCTCACCGCTCCTCCACTCTTGATGAGTATGGACATCTCTGTTGCATGGTTGTTTGCAGTTTTCTTTCCTTTTGTGTATGTTTTCTCAAACAGCCCTCTTATCAGAACAGTTCAATGGGCATGAGTTTTTTTTTTAAACTCACTTCACATAGTTTAATTTGAGGTACAAGAATATATATAGAAAATATTTAGGTTTTTAAAGCAACTTGTTTAGGTATGTTTAGAACCAATTTCAGTAGGGAATAATAAGGTTTTAATTTTATTATAAATAATTTAAAACTAATTAAGTCTATTTTAATTAAATGATATTTTTGCTTTATCTACTTTAATAGATTTTGATATAATTATGTTATCCAATTTTATACCGTATAGTTGGACCAAGTGTAATTACAAAGTAACTATTCAAATTGGATATTTATTCAAGTTACATGAATTTTCTATAGGTGATGATTGATATTCGTTTGACACTGTTGTAAAGATTTTCTGAAAAGCTTGAAAGTCAAGGTAAGCAGGGTTCCTATACTAGATTTGCATAAAAAGAAATGAACGGAGGTTGGTTTGTAAAATGTGCATGTATTTTTTATTTTTAAAAAGGAGAAAAACAACCTCAATATATGTTTTGCATTCCCTCATGACATATGTATGAAAGAGAAAAGAAATGCTTTTGACATGAATAGTGTCGATAGTAATATTTGGCATGTTTCTGAAATGTGCAAAACAACAAATATGATATATGTGAAATTTTGTACATATGATAAGAAAATGATTGGGATATGTTTTTGATCAAATGGAAATGATATGAATATGTTCAACACGTGGTTTGATTTGATATGGATATGAAAAATGTAACACCCCGTTTCCGAAAAGACATTTTAGAATTTTCGAGGAGCCGGTGTGCTACTACTAAACTTGAACTTAAAACTTTTTTTTTAACAATGCACCAGATGCGAAAGATTTCCATAAAATAACAAACTTCAATAAATACTGAAAATCCAAAATAAGGTCTACGGAAGCACTTATGAAAAATACGGAAGTCTCATGTGCTTATCAAAATAATTTGTTTAAAACTTAGAACCATAAAAATAATCATAGCATAATCTGTCTAGGCCTCTGCCTCGCCTCCCTGGGTCAAGTTCTGTCCTGCAGTCTTGTCTTCATAAATGTCATCACCTGGGGTGGTTTAAAAACATAAAAGAAACTAAAATGAGTCGAATACTCAATAAGCAACACATCTTACAGTAAACATAATAAACATAAGATTTCTTAAAAAACGTGCATATTCATAAATACATTCATAAATAACATGAACATGAACATTAACTTATCTTTCACTTGTCATAGGCCGTTACCCACTGTTGACCCACGTGAATTAGGGTTAGCGAATCTAAATAGATTTCGATTCCGCCCGTGGCCGCGGGTTGTGGAATCCATACATAAGGAAGACAATACTGGGTGCACTACCAGCATGCACGACCTGGCAATGCAATATGCCCATAACATAGGTACCGTTTTCATATCATAACATAGGTCGTTACATATTTTATCAAATCATACTTGCATACTTGTCATTTCATAGATTTCAAAAGAAATCACATATATATCATATCATAGATTTCAAAAGAAATCACATACATACTTGTCATATCGTATCATAGATTTCAAACGAAATTGCATTCTTTCATAAACGTCGTGATACATGTTTCATCGCATAAAATCATGATTTTTCATAAATATTTTACGAAATAACTCTCTCATAAAATCATGCATTTCCTAAATAATTTTATGAATAATATTTCACATGAAATCATGCATTTTATAAATAATTTTATGAATAATCTTTCACATAAAATCATGCATTTCATAAATAATTTCATGAATAATCTTCCACAAATAATCCTTCACATAAAATCATGCATTTAATAAATAATTTCATGAATAATCTTCCACAAATAATCTTTCACATAAAATCATGCATTTAATAAATAATTTCATGAATAATCTTTCACATAAAATCATGATTTTTTTATAATTTTATCATGTTTTGGGTACGTAAAAAGGGGCTTCCAATAAAGGGTATACATGCGTTTTATCTTTTATAAAAAGACAAACAGCTCACTGTACATACGCGTAAGGATATGATCATGCTACTTACCTCGTAGCGCTAATCCAATATTTTCGGGTGCGACTGATTTCCTATAAGATAGACACGTAGCTTACGTAAATTTCTACTTAAAGACATACCTCTTAATTAAACTAGAAATTCCAACTTAATCTATATTTTTCATTAACTTTGGTCTTTCAAACTCTAAAATTACATTGACTCCATAATATTGACATCAATTCTGTATATCTAGAGTTTATATGTCCCACTTAAAATACAACTTTATCACCATGATACAAATCTAATTAACCTCAAGCCTAGCCCACAGCTAAGTCAAATCCAATTTAAAAATACAAATCCATTTAAACATTATTATAATCTGAAATAGTTGCAAATTCTAGCCCATAAAGATATTACCACATGAGCCCAAACAAAAGAATAAGCCCATCCCACCCTCATACGGGCCTAAGGCCCACGGCCCAACAGGAACTAAGGTTCTTTCTAGAACCCAAAATCACGGCACATCCGAAAACAAGAAAAACAATAGAGTTTGAGAGAGAGAGAGAGAGAGAGAGAGAGAGAGATGGGTCTGCGATGGAGGAGCTCACCGAGGGAGGAGCTGCACGGCACGACTGCTCAAGCGACTGGGAACCAAAGCGGCGCAACTGGGTTCCTTTGGGCTGGTTAGTGTGACGCCGAGAGAGAGGATGAGAGTTTAGAGAGAGACTGTTAAATGGAAAACTATTGAAGAAAATCGAAAGGGAAAGGAGGCTGGCGGCAGTCGAGGGCTTACCGGAAAGGAGTGGGCTCGACGGGGCTGCACTGGTCGGCGGTTTCTGTGGCCGAGGAGAGGGTGGTTTGCTGCGGTGGCTGCTGGTTGATGGGGTGGAAGCTACGGTGGCTGCTGGACAAGTTAAAGGCTTAAGCACAAGTGAGTTTTCTCGTATTTTCGTGTGTTTAAAAACAGAGATTTCTGTGGGATTTTATAGATGATGGGAAGGAAATACGATAGGATTTTTCTGATGTGAGTTTGTCTCCTAATAGGACTCGGATTTATCAATTTAGGGATGAGAATGAGTATGAGGTTAGGATTTCAAATTTGAAAGATAGGGATGAGGGTTACGGGTGAGGATAAGAAGAACAAAAATTTAAATTCAACCAAAACTCTAAAATCTTATAATAATAATAATAATATTTATGGCCTAAACTTAGGATCGGGTTGTTACAAAAAAACCTTTGGCATACTTATCTGTTTTGATTTTGATTTTGAATATGGTTCTTATATGATGATACTAGTTCATGTTATATGGTTAGTACCAACATGATATGATATGATATGAGTGCACCCACTTTGGAAACAAAGTGGTCTTATAAATATTTATAATAATCATATATATAACAAAGTGGACCAGACCGGACTGACTGAACCATATATATATATTTTTAAAAATATTTATAATAATCTAATCTATTATTTTTATATAGTAATTATATAAGTTCATGATGTAACATTCATCTAATTTATTGTCATTGACCATATAAAATATTAAATAATATATGCTAGCAATTAATAATAAATCATGTGATAATTTATGTCATTATATGTAAATAGTTAATACATCATACATTCATATATTTTCTACTATTGACACTTAATTAAAGTAATTAGAAATTTTTTTTAAATACCTAAGTTGCAAGCAAGCATATGTACAATGAACTTATTTGATATTCATTAACTATATATAAAATGTATGAGATTATTAATAACTATGCATACTAAAAAGTAAAGTATAAGTTAGTAAATAGTAAATATCAACATCATAAATATAATTATACGTAAATATTTTTTTAATGAGTTAGTTACATAATCTATATCAATAATTTACTTAATTAATTTTAGTAATTTAAATAATTTTTTTATTAATTTACGTACAAAAAAAAGATGAAACAAAATTACAAAATAATTGGGCCAGATCGATAGCTACTGGTTTGGTCCGATTCCTATGGGTGTTTAGTCCGGTCCGATCCGGGGGGAGATGGACCGATTTCTTATCTCATTTCATTTCATTCTCCAAGCATCTTCTTAGACTACGTTTGGATGATGTGGCGCCCCCAATCTCCCTTATAAAAATACACGGGGATCGAGACACCAGGATGGTGACAACACGGTCACACATCCCAACGAAGTGCCAGTGTGTGTACATGCAACGGTGTACAAATAAAATAACTCAGCGGATAGTCAACTAAGTACCAGAATTTAAAATACAATCTAAATATCAGTAGAAGTTTAAAAGCAGTTATACAGTCATCCAAAATAAAGTTAACACATGTCCTGAAATACAAATAAGTAAAATAGAATAACAAAGCTAGTGATCTCAGATCACTCCTAGGGCGGAGCCGTCTCCTCAGGCTCGCCCTCCTCCTCCTCATCTGCATCAAAATCTGCGTTACCACAAAATGGTACCGTAGGTAAGTATGACCCAAACAATCCTCAGAAAATAAAATGCATTTTATGCAACCAACATGCATGCATATGATGAAATATGCATTTTTCTCAAAACATCATTTTCCCCGAAAATGATAATTTCCAACACACGCCAAAATCTCATTGGCCCAATATCCGTAAAACATTTTCCCAGAAAATGGTTTACACAAAATCCACGCACACTATTTTCCCAGAAAATAGCCAATTTAATCCTTTATTAACCTATGCACCATGGCCTCCCCTAGGAACCATCCGCACGTCCTGGCTTCGTAGCGATGTTCAGTTCCGCGCCCAGCGCGTACATGGCCGAACACCCACTACGCACAAGCGATGTCCAGTTCCGCGCCCAACGCGTACATGGCCAGACATCCTCTAGTCCCCGCCAGCAGAAGGACCACGGAGTCGGCACGAATTTCTCATCCGATCCCATCGTCGCCCAGCGACAATCCAAGGGATGTTACTCAGTTTATTCCGCTCCCGAGTAACCAGAGGAGCTCCACCGAGATAATGCCCCATCTCGGCTTGGGGTCGTGATACACGCACCCAAAAATACTCTCACATAAAATCATAATTTTCCAAATCACACATGAGCATGAATGCACTACACGAAAACCCAGTTTTCTTTACAAACATGATCATGCATGAAATAATGAGATGCACATGTACCAACACAAATCTACAACCATCAGTATTCAAACCAATCAAATCCAACCAACCAACCCAATCACCAATCCAACTGACTCCTGTACTCCTCGGACTCAGTCCGGCAAAACCAATCATCAGATGAAATACAGTGAAATGTGTTAGTGCAAAAATACATTAAATTCACAAGAATTCTTTGGAGAAATACTTACAGTGCAAGATAACAATTTCCGAAGGATCACAAAGTTGCAAGTGGTGACGTCTGAGTAACACCACAGTGTAAAATACACTGTGGCCGTGGGTCATAGATACCCACTTTTCAACGAAGACAAACGAAGACCCAAAAATGGTAGGATAGGGCCTAGAGAGGTCGGTGAAGCCAATGATGGTGGTGGTTTGCCGTGGGTGGCGGCGCAAGGGGTGGTTTTAGGCCAAAAATGTGCAAATCGGAAATGTACTTGGTGGGGCTTCACCGGTGACGGATCGGAGCTGGGGTTGGGTCCATTGGGTTGCCAAGAGGTCGGGGATGAAGTGGTAGGAAGATGGTGGCCGGTGGTGGCGCGACGGCGGCGCTGGGGTTGGGTCCATTGGGTTGCCAAGAGGTCGGGGATGAAGTGGTAGGAAGATGGTGGCCGGTGGTGGCGCGACGGCGGCGCTGGAGCGAAAGTGACGCCGCGGCTTGGGGAGGCTCGTGGTGGTTAATGACGGCACAAGGGGGGCTGAGATTGGAGGGTTACCTTCGTCGGCAGCTGGGGAGGCTGGGGAGCCAGGCGGTGTCGACCACCGCCGGCGGACGGCGGCGGGCTGGGGGAGGGAAGGTTGCACGGCGAGAGAGAGAGAGAGCTACGTCCGTGCGCGGGAAGGGGAGGGAAAAAGAAGAAGAAAAAAGAAAAAGAGAGAAGAAGAAAAGAAAAAGAGAGAAGAAGAAAAGAAAAAGAAAAGGAAAAGAAAAATAGAGGGAAAAGAAATGAGGTTCAATCCTCATAACTTGGGTCACGAAAATGATCCAACGGAAACGATTTTAAAACCACAATATAAATAAAATAATTTAAACGTAATGGTAAAGTCAATTTGAAATAATTAAATCCTACAGTAATTAATTTAAATATGAAAAGTAATTTAAATGCACAACAATAAATAAATATTAAAAAAGCACATAAAAATTAATTTTCACTAAATTAAAAATCCTAAAAATAACCCAATTAAAATCCAATAATTTTAAAATAAGAGAATAAATTTTGAATCTATAAAAATAATTCATTCAGTAAAAATACATTAAAATACGAGGTGTTACAGATAATGTGATGATTTTAAATAAGATGTAATTAGTAGTGAAAAAGTAGTTAATAATTTATGAATAAGAGTGAAGTAGTCTAAAAGTAGAAAATGAGACAAGGTCTTTTAAGTGATTTGACACAAAAGCTGCGTCTAGACGAGGATTTGAGAGAAAAAAACATTATAAACAGGTATGAAATATAATCTTCTGGTCACTATTTTTCTCTTTAGAGGAAAAGTAGGAGAATAACTTGGTGAAGAAAATGGGATGTCGCCTATTATGAAGTCGAGAATTAATAAATGATCTCGGAATAGGCCGATGTATCGGAAATTAAGGATGTGGGATTCTAGTTTATTTAGTAATAAAATATGTAGGTTATTAGATCAGGAAATCTAGGCCTCTTTCAATCACAAAGTTCAAAACAACTTCATGCATATTTTATTATATTAATAGTGATAAATTATAAAAAAAAAGTCCTTATACATAGTATTCATTGTAGTGGTGCACACAATGCACACACTACGTGGATACATGTGGTCCATTTGTTTTTTTTTTCCTTCAAAACACGCAGATGAGACGCTACCCCTCTCTCTTCCTCTCTCTCTCATCATCTCTCCAGCGTCTCTCATCAACGACTCTCTCTCGTCAACTCTCTCTCTCCGGCTCTTTCTCTCTCCTCGACTCTCTCTCATCTCTCATCGTCTCTCTCTCCTCGACTCTCTCTCGTCCCTCATGCTCTCTCTCTCATCTCGGTTCTCTCTCTCATCTCCGCTCTCTCTCTCATCTCCGACTCTCTCTCTCATCTCCACTTCTCTCTCATTGTCTCTCTTTCAGTCGGATGGTAAATTAGACTTTCAGAAATCATGTGTGGTCTAGATGATACCACATCATGTGTGTAAAATGGTTGCTCCTAAACAACTATCTATATTTATTCATAAAAATAAGGTATCAATATGGATTGCCATTACAAGTAAATAGTCATCTTGACATGGCATTCTCAGGGCCGAAGTGCAAAGCTCAATAACTTATCTGTAGTCAGTAAGGCAGACGAAATGCGCACACAATTAAAAACTATATTAATGAAAAATCAAATTATGTATTTTGCAATCGTATTTAATGTTCCTACTCAATAGTTCCGTAGCAGGTTTTTTCGGATGTTTTATAAAAGATCTACTTCAGTGCAATCTTTTGGCACAAGCAGGATTCGATTTTGCGTTGGAATACAGGGCAGGCCGCACCAACCAGGTCGCAGACGCATTGAGCAGGCCGAAGGAGTACTTAAATAACCATAATCTCATAGTTTCTATTCTCATATATAGTTTCTATACTCTTAAGTAACGAAGGTGGTAGTAAAGATAAACATGACAACCAGACTATTACTGATCTATTTATTGACAACCAATTTACCACTCCAATACTGATCTATGACTCTTGATTACCTACCAACTTAGACATGCTCCTTTATTGCGTGGTTAATTCTCGTTATGCATGAATAGCGTCGACGTGCTTCTAACCCTGGCCGTATCCGTAACATGACCGCTCAGCTTGCAGATCATGACATGGTTGACCTTTGCAGTCCTCTCTTGGTCTTGATCCTTTGTCTTCCTCTCCTGTTTGCTTCTCTTTCTTTCGTGCTTAATTGCCATCACATGGCCTGAATTAAGATCAGCTGTAAATGCATCTTCTCAGCTTTTTGCATGGATTTTAATGGCCTGGGGGGACCATTACGTTTGGGAAACGTAACCCACCCAACCATCGTAATTAAGGATGGTCTTAAAGTTTCAGGGGCTTGTGTCACTGTATAAAGTCTTCTAGTTCTTCCTCAACGTACCTTTATAATGTTAGAGAATATAAATTTCAAGATCGAAGAATGAGTTAGAGGTTTAATTGGCAAAATAAAGTGACATGAAGATGCACATGAAACAATGAGAAGAACAACAAGAAGAGTTAAGGAGAGAGATGCAATTCCAATTGCAGATGCTTATGTAACAGTTCAAGCCTCCAAGCAACTGATTTAATTTATGTTTTGTATACATTTTGGGATTTAACTATAAAGCTATGTATGGATTATAGTGTTAGTATTAAAACTATTTTATTTATTTAGTTCAGACTTATAACTAGTTTTATTTGTATTGAACAATCTATAATGTATTTTTTAAAATATTATTTAATTACGCCTGTTTTGTTTTAAATTTTTTATTAAAATAAATAATTAACCGTTCGAACGTCTATAAAAACATTCGAACAGGATATATCGCAAAAAATCGTTCAAACATCACAATAAACTATTCAAATGGTTGTTAACTGGCAAATCGCTTGACCCTTTCATTATACATTCGATCATTAATTTGTTCGTTCGAACTTTTCTTCATGTATATTTTATCGAACGGATTAGTATAGATCGACCACTCATGTAAGATATGTTCAAATACACATATACATTCAAAAGTTTTTTATTGGCATTTGAACATTTTCCTGAAATGAAATTCAGCTGTACAAAAAAAAAATAATAGTCGTTCGAACTGCCAAGCAAATGTTTGTCTCAAAAGATATTTTTTGGGACGTCCCAAAACCATTGTTGCTTTTGTAGGAATTTTGATAATTGTGGGGAATGCCTTCGATTGGTTCATTTTGATTTTGTTGTCTAGTCAGTGCATGCCTGGGTGGTCTCTATACAAGTTGGTTGAAACTTGAAATACAAGGTAGGCAGCACCAAACAGGTCGCGGACGCATTGAGCAGGAAGGAGTACTTAAATAACCATAATCTCATTGTTTCAATACGCTATGTAACGAACGTAAGTAGTAAAGATAAGCATGACAACGTCCGGACTCCTGCACCATGCACGTTGCCCTCAGCCAGTCTATTTATTGACAACCCATTTAATACTCTGATACTTACATGATGCTCCTTTATTGCGTGGTTCCCGTTCTGCATGCATGACGTCAACGTGCTTTTAACCCTGGCGCGTCTTATCCGTAACATGACCGCCCAGCTTACAGATCATGACATGATTGACCTTTGTAGTCCTCGCTTGGTCTTCCTCTCGTGTTTGCTTCTCTTTCTTTCGTGCTTAATGATTGCCCTTTGTAGTTTTCTCATGATTGCCATCACATGCCTGAATTAAGACCTGCTGATTGCCTTTTTTCGGTTTTCAAATATTTTTTTAAATTTATTAAAAATTTTCAAAAAAAAAAAAATTATAAATTTATTAAAAAATATTTACTGAACTATTAAGTAAAAAACAAAAAATAAAAAAATAAAAACCTGAATCGGTGGCCACCATTTGTGACCACCATATCACTACAAGAAAACTGCTTATTTACAACCAGTTAATTCCAGCGAAATGATTATTTACAACTAAAATTAGTTGCGAAAAGTCTTTTAATCGCAATAAATTGATCGTAAAAATCCGTTTTTCTTGTGGTGTATGTGGGATAAGCATTTCCCTAACATAGACTTGTAGAGGTGGCCGGAGGCTTGACTTGGCCACACCCTAGTGGCTAGCTTGATTTTGTTTTCAAAAAATATAAAAGTTATTTTTTAATTTTAAAATATATTTCTTATTCCATATTTTTAGTATTAGATGACGCGTAGAGCACTTCTGTTCAGAGTTTTTTATTTATTTCCTCCTATATATAGCATACTAAAACAGTTCTTAGGCCACTTTTTCTGCTTTCGGACAGCCCAAAAATAAAGATAATTAACAACATGTAATGCCTTTATTCTCTCTAGTACCTTTCGATACTCGCTGTGTAGTTTTTAAATGTCAGTTATCAAAAAAAAAAAAAAAATGGTAGTATTCATCTTTTCGAGTGCTAAGGAAAAACTCAACCAATTCATGAGAAAACTCAGCGATAGAAGTACTCTGGACAAGTTCAAAATCAAACGGTAGAATTATCTCACAACTTCAATAATTATTTTTGGCATTACCTATCCAATTGTTATTTGATCTTTCATTTGTTTTACAAAAATGATTAAGACACATGTCTACATCGATCCCTCTCACATGAACAGTGCCTGTGAATTGATCGTTCGTGTCAAAATAACCTGTGTCTCTGACTCTCTGTCGTTATCATTTCTTTTAGAGTTAAATATAAAATATTTGAGTTTTCACATTTTTATAAATCGAGATCTTAGTTTTCAACTCCCTCAAAATTGATTCATGAAATTCAAAAAACTCTCCATCAATTTCTCCCTAGAAAATTAATATAGGGCCACGTGTCAGCCTTTGATTACTTGATATATGGCATCAATATCCACACAAGCCAATTAAAGATTGACACGTGGCATACTAATGTCACGTGTCAATCCTACTGTTAATTATCTAGCGAGAAATTGATGGAGCTATTTAATTATGATTTTCTTAAAATTCATGAAGCAATTTAATTTATGGGAGTTGAAAAATCAGATCTCGAATTATAAAAAGTGTAATTTTCAAATGGTTCAGCATTTATTTTTTAAGGAGCCAAAACTGAACCATTTGAGAACTTGGAGATAGAACTATCATAGAAGTATTATGAAATCAAACGGTATATGAATTTTAATACAATTTCAATAATTATTTTTGGCATTACTAATTCAATAGTTATTAGATCCTTAATTTCTTTTATGAAAATGATTAAGAAGCATGTACTTTTGTGGGTCTACACAGATACCTCTAACATGAACAGTGCCCACAAATTGTTCATGTAAGGTATCCGTGTGAAAGTACCTGTGCCCCTATTCATGTTAATATATTATCAATTTTTTAGAGTTAAATATAAAATCAAACATCAGTATCTAAAACTATTCTCGTCGTAAATAATTATTTTCATCATAATTAACTCGTCATAAATGTTTATTTTTCTTGTAGTGCTGATGTTTAGCATTGCATAATCTTATTGTTAACATGAATTTTAAGTGTTGAATGCCTTCGACTGTGACGTCTACGTATTTATTAACAGATATCTCATACAAATAAATCTAGATTGACCTGATTCAATGTTATATGTTAAATTTATTTTATAATAAAATATTTCTACAATTCTATATATAACAAACACATCAATTTCAAAAGGTAGAGTTTGCAAGAACTCTTTTCTAAACTAAACATTCCTATTAGGAAAAGGCTAATGGATTTCTTTAAAGTTATCGCTTGATTATTTTTATTTATTTATTTTTATTTAATGGTGAAGAAAGTGACTATTAATAAATTTATATTTTTTATTTTTTAATAATTAAAAATATTAAAAATTAAAAGAAAATAGAGAAATTTTAAATAGACTAGCGATGCGAAAGCAAAGCTGCCTAACGCCCTCGGCATTGATATAACTAAAAAGACTCCATCAAGGTTATCGAAAGACATGAAACCAAATTTGCAAGGAAACGATATCAAGGTATCCAAGTGATAGGAACTTCCTCAAACTTCAAAGCTGTGTACATGTCTGCAGAGGGATCCCGATCTCAATGACTTCAAGGTTAATAATAATAATTCCCACCGTACTAGTCCTGTGAGAATTAGCGGGATAATATAACTGCAAGGGAATTTTCCCCTCTCTGTCTTAGCGAACTTGAGAAGGGTAACTAAGAGGACAAGAACCAAGGTCAATCCCATGACAAGTAGAATCTTTGACCAGACTCATGAGTATGCTCCTCTGGACGCTATCTGCATGAGGGAACGTACTGCAAGGGATGAGACTCGCCGACCTGGAGACCCCTTGAATAGTGTCCAGCTCTTGAGTGCTTGTCCGCAAAATGGGCGAAAAGCACGGCAGACCCTCGATCCTCTGATAGAGGAGGCACCAACGTACCACCAAGAACATCAACGGAGAGAGACAAATCGGGAAACCATAACTCATTAATCACATCACTACACGAGCTACACACCACATTAATGACGTTGACAAAGCGAACAGTACAAAGGATACAGACTCCATGGGGATAAACATGATCAGTCCCCCAAACTCATGGCATAAATAGCAAGTCCTAGATACAAGAAACTCTCTCTGATCCCTAGATTCTTCCACTTATTTACAAACTTACAAAATAATTTATTGATTTTGGCATCAGAGACTCCCTGCCTCCAAAGTTGCCCTCTCGTGGTTGCCTTCTTCTCTATTTTCACAAGTTTAACTTCTGAAAATCTGAGTTGCTAGAACCTAACCTAAAGATGTATGAAACACGATGTTAACAACATACATTATGGGCCGTTCATATCAAATCTCAGATTATTATTATTTTTTAATGCTTTCTTGCACTTCCTCAGTTCTGGACTTTTTCTTTTTGAAGAGCCGAAGCTATATTCTATCGATAGATTGAAATGAGAATTGTAAGGAGCAATTAATGAATAAAAGGAAAGAAAAGTAAAATCCCATATAAAGAAACAGCCAAAGTACCCGGGAAAATTAAAGTTTTAAAACAGATCATTTTATTTTAAGTTTTTGAAATCTGAAAATTCATTGTTTACCTAATAGTTCGTTCGTAAGATTGTTCGTTAATAGCGTGAACAGAATATTTAACGATGGGGTTTGATCCAAAATTTTTCAAAGCATATGGTGTTGTTCTTAAATAAATTACAACAGACGAATTCCCATTTATTATTTTAATTTATAACTTAATTGAGATACTCTGTATTTTTAAGAATTGATAAGAAAATGGTTGTTTTTTAAATTTTTAAATAGAAAATGGTTGTTTTGTCACTTTTCAAATTGATATTTAATAATTGGAGGAGCTGATAAGGTCAAGCAGAGTCAAGGTTGTGTTTCGTTGGAGCAGATCAAACTCACTCTGCATCTTTATGCTGTCTATCCTTTTAGCTTTTTCGTGGTAGCAGAGAGGCGAAGAAACTATCATCTGCAGCGCTGATCAGGAATTTAACCCAAAGTAAGTTTCATTACATTCTTTTATAGCGTCGAGCTATTATTACAACTACGTACTCAGCTTTTATTTATTAATGAACGCAAAAATAGTTCCTTGTAATCTTGTGTGTCACTGATGATATTCTAAGATGCGTGTGCTGGCTTAAAATGCAAGAATATTATTGAAAATTATTCTCTTTTATTTAAAACAAGACAGATGCCTGTTGGTGGAGCTCATCATGCTATCTCCATTGACGAAAGGTTGGACAGCCTCGGTAGTACTCCAATTGATCAAGAGTGTTGTGTATTTACAGTACACCACCGTTTACGCGAGATAAATGCCAAAGCATATGAGCCTGATCTGCTTGCCATGGGTCCTTATCACCATGGAAAGGATCACCTTGGTTTAATGGAAAAACACAAATTGAGATTTCTCCAACGAATTCTTAAAAGAAGGAATAAATTGGATGATTGACGGCATAATGCGTGACCTACTCTTAATTGAAAATCAAATGCCATTCTTTATTCTTACCAAATTGTTCGAGATGAGTGAGGATTGCAACGAACAATATGACGATGCTCATTGTGAAAGCACAACCTCCACAAATAAAAGTGAGAAGAACCAGACATTACTTGACAACCGATCTGGAAAATCTAGCATGCACGCATTGATTTTGCCCCAAAACATGACACTACTCTTGATGAAAGTTCAATCGTGAACAACGATGTGAGTGAGCGAGCCCCAAGACGACTTCTTGATCGTGCCTTGGTTCTCGTTTCTGTGTGTATGGAATTATCGTGTGAATTGAATGTCAATGGATCAGGTTACGTTTCAACTACCAACATTAAGCATCTACTTGGTCTAGTACATAAAGCTATAAATCCTTTATCTAAAGAGCTAAGATCAGATAACAAAAAGCTTCAAAAGGAAATGGTTGAATTCAAAGAGAGAAATTAAAGAATCTAGTTGGTCTAAATGAGAATGAAGACTCGCAGTCAATACATTATGCCATAGACCTTCAAGCGGTTGGAGTTGAATTCAAGGTAGCAGAGAAATTTAGGGATAGTCTACTTGGTGAGTTTAAAGCTAAGAGGGAAGAGTGGAAGTCAATACCAAATGCCATAGAGCTCCAAGTGGCTGGAGTCAAATTCAAGAAGGCAGAGACAGGTAACTTGTTTCACGTAAAGTTCAACAATGGAGTAATGGAAATTCCGCTTTTGAATATTTTACATAACACAGAGTCAATCTTTCGAAATCTAATTGCCTACAAGCAAAATGGTCAAGATTTTGATCAAAACTATGTCACTAACTTTGCGACCCTCATGAATTATCTGATTAACACTCTAAAGGATGTCGAATTACTTTGTCAAAACAGAATAATTAATAATTGGATATATGGATGATGATGATGAAGTTGTTTCCAACATCTTCAACAGATTTTGTGGCTACACTCATACTAGCTATGACTTCACTTATGTTGACATTATGAAGGAAGTGAACAAGCATTGTGACAGACACTGGAATGTATGGAAGGCAAAATTAAGGCATGATTATTTCAACAGCCCTTCGGCATTGCTTTCAGTTTTGGCGGCTGTCTTATTGCTTCTACTAGCAATTGCACAAACCCCATTTTCCATTCTTTCTTATGTTTCCAAGTGAGTCATTACTACGGTTTGATCTTCTTAGTTGTTGTTGAATGTCAATATTGTAGCTTTAGATATTTATCCATTTGACTTCCTCACTTCTTAATTGTTCTATTCTACCTTTTCATGCGTACTATTGCTTGGATCGACATAAAACTGCAAAGTGGCACGAGGGCATGCATGTGCATAGAAAGCCCAAATCATCACTATCTCTAATAATAGATCCAATCCCCATTTTCAGATATTCTTGAATCTATTCCTGCATCCCAATTAGTCTTTATTGTATTCTGGAACCTTCGAAATAGAAGGGTAGCTCTACAGCCATCGTTGGAAGCTCTTTCTAGGGACTCTTGCTAGTGTATTTTATGTATATTTTTTCTTTGCTTTTATCTCACATGCATTTTTTTTAAAACTTTTAAATATTATGTTTTTAAAAAAATTCATAACATTATTAAAAAATGTTTTCTTAATCATTAAGTAAAAAAAAAAAAACACGGAGAGTAGCATTTTCCAAAATAGAATTAGAGTTTGGAGTTGGTTTTAATGAATATATTGAGGCCATCCATAGGTCTTCCTAGGCTCTAATTGATTGGCTACTGTTAACTTGGAAGTATATACATTTTTTTTTTAATTTTTTTTTTTTATGAATTCTCTTTGTTTGGTAGTCCTTTCTAGATACAAGAGTTTCTAAATTAATTCTAGATGAACCAAAAAGATGGAATGAACTCTTCTATATGTCCTATTTTCCCCAAACTTTGTATCAGAAATTCTCGAACATATTTGGTATACCAAAATGGATTCACCATTCATCAGTAAATTTTTCTTTCAAATCGGTATATGCAGTCAACACTTCTCCTATCAAATAATCAATCATCCAACATCCCCTGCAAACATTGCCCACTTAATGAAGAACACACTGCCCAATATGCCAAACGGAGGAAGAAAATCTTACGCATTTATTTCCAAGGATTTTGTGGAGACCATCTGTCTGGCCCATCAACATCTCTCAATACGCTTCACTGCAAATTTCAAGTTGGATACTCATTATCCTAAGAGTTGATATACACAATACATTTTATAATTATATTTTAAAATAAAGATATTTTTTATAAAATAAAGTAATGTTGTGTATAAATTATTTTTCTTATCCTAAATCCATCTATATAGATGAATGAGGACGCTTTGGCTTGCTTTGAACAACAGATGAAAACATCAACGGCTTTCATGTTCTTTTGACACTACACAGAGGAAAACATCTATTAATTTCCTATGAAAACGAAGTCCAAGATGGCATACTTTATGGACCCGTCATATCAATCTCAGATTTTTTTTTATTTTGTTTATGCTTTCTAGTACTTACTCATTTTTTGACTTTTTCATTTTGAAGAGCCGAAGATATATTCTATCGATAGATTGAAATGAGAATTTGAGGAGCAATTAATGAATAAAAGGAAGAAAAGTAAAATACCACATAAAGAAACAGCAAAAGTACCGGGGAAAATTAAAGTTTAAAACTGATAATTTTATTTTATTTTTTATTTTAATTTTTTGAAATCAGAAAATTCATTGTTTACCTGATAGCTCCTTCATAAGATTGTTTTTTTTAAGAGAAACTGTCAACATTCTTTCATCAAAGAAACTTACATTCATGACCGGATACATTTTAAAATGTCTCCATATCAAACATGACATCATAATGTTACGGGTTGGGAATTATGGAAGATGGACGAGATCATATAGATCGATGCCAGCATGAATAAGGACTAAAGTCTACATGAACAAGGGCAGAAGTCTTCGAATAAGCAGAGAAGAAAGATCAAGATGCAGCGTTTTGTTTAATTGTTGGTTGTTTTAAACATAACTGTTTGTAATTGTGTCGTTTAGTTGTAAGTGAGAATAAATAGAACGGTGACGTTTCATGGCTGTCGTTTAAGCCATCAAATGACTGAACTTGTTATAAGCCTGTGTAGTTTTCATAACTGATTCATTTAACAGATTCATTCATCTATAAGAAGTTGTAACACCCCGTACCCGAGGGTTCGGAGAGTTAACTCATGTCACTTAAAAATCATTTTCCTTCCACATAGTACATATTCTAATCTTTCCCAATCGCACAAAATACTCATATATTTACATCAATTACTCCAGAATAACTATTCTAAGACGATACAAAATTTAATATAAACATCAATCTCCCAACAAACCACATCATCAGAGCACAACAAGCTTACTGAATGAAAATCCTCAATACCCATATAACTCTTCTATGCTTAAACCATCATTCTTAACTCTTCTCACCCATGCTCCATATCCTTAATCCTCAATTGAAACATTCAAATCATCTGAAAAATATTGTGGAGATAAGGGGTGAGTTATCAACAACTCAGTAAGCAGAGAACATATACTAGCATGTAAACATGAGCCTTTTCAGAAAGTTCAATATGCAGAAACAAAACATTTTATTTTTATATGCAGATCTCAGAAAACGTGTTATCAGAAAATCAGAGCGACTTTTCAAACATTTCATACTCAAGTCAACAATTCATATTTGAGGATCCATTTCATATTCAAAAACACTTTGGCATAACATAACTGAACATCTCCATCTTATCATGTCATATCATATACCATGTTTAACCCCCGTGGTAGGGTTGTGCTATCCCCGGTGGCCAAACCAGGCAGTATCATGTGGTGAACTTCCCCTTTTTCAATCTCGGAGCCCCGAGTGTGCACACAGGAAAGAACACGTAAAAAGACCACTTTGTTTCCAAAGTGGGTGCACTCATATCATATCATGGTGGTACCAACCATATCACGTGAACAGTATCATCATATCAGAACCATATTCAGAACAGATAAGTATGCCAAAGTTTTATCATATCCATATCATATCAAAACACGTGCGAAACATATTCATATCATTTCTATTTGATCAAAAACAGATCCATATCATTTCATATCACATGCATAAAAATTTCAATGATATCATATTCGCTCTTTTGCATATTTCAGAAACATGTCAAATATTGCTCATGTCTACACATTTCATGTCAAAAACATTTCTTTTCTCTTTCATATGTATCTCATGAGGGAATGCAAAAACATATACTGAGGTTGTTTTTCACTTTTTCTTTTTAAAACAACATGCACATTTTTTTACAAACCAACCTCAGTTCATTTCTTTTTATGCAAATCCAGCATAGGAACCCCGCTTACCTGGACGACTTAACTTTTCCAAAAATTTCCTCAAAAATGTCGAGTCGACTATAAATCGTCACCTATAAAAATAATCACGTAATTTCTGTAAGTTTCCAATAGATCACATATGTCGATATTTAAGCCTAAGCTTCTTAAATAACCTATTTTAAATTTCTCAAAACTTAAAACCTTCATAATCCCAAAATATATCATTACTTCATAAAATCACCAATATCCACCACAACCCACGTCATACACAAAACACCAATATTTAAACCCGAACAGCCAACAAATCTCATAGTCTAAACCAATCATACTAACAACTCCATCACCCAATCCAATCAACCCCGTTACTCCTCGGACTCAGTCCGGCAAAACTAATCAGCAATTAAATACAGTGTAATGTACTTGTGCAAAAATACATTAAATTCACGAGAATTCTTTGAAAAATACTTACATTGCTATATAATAATTTATGGAGGATCACGGAGGCGCAAGAAGTGGAAAAATAGTTGCAGAACAGTGCAAAATACACTGTGGCCGTGGGTCACAGATACCCACTTTTCAACGGGTGCAAACGAAGACCCGAGATTGATAGGGTAGGGCCTAGGGATGTCGGTGAAGCTAGTGGTGGTGATGGTTGGCCGTGGGTGGCGGCGCAAAGGGTGGTTTAAGGTCAAAAATACCCAAAACGGAAATGGAGTTGGATGTGTTTCACTGGTGACGGATCGGAGGTGGGGTTGGGTTCATTGGGTTGCCAAGAGGTCGGGGATGAAGTGGTAGGAAGATGGTGGCCAGTGGTGGAGCGACGGCGACGCTGGAGCTCAAAGTGCACCGCGGCTTGTAGTGGTGCGTGGCGGTTAATGGCTGCGATGGAGGAGCTGGAAATGGAGGGGGGTGATCGCCGGCCGGTGGGGAAGCTGATGGGAGGGGCGGTGTCGGCCACGAGCGGCGCACGGCGGCGCTGGGAGGAAGAGAAGGAAACGGGCAGAGGAGAGGAGAGAGAGAGAGAGCTACGTCTGTGTGCGGGAATGGGAGGGAAAAAGAAGAAGAAAAAAAGAAAAAGAAAGAAAAAGAAAAGAAAAAGAAAAGGAAAAGAAAATTAGAGGGAAAAGAAATGAGGTCCAATCCTCACATCTTGGGTCACAAAAATGATCCAACAGAAACGATTTTAAAACTGCAAGTGAAATAAAATAATTCAAACACAGTGATTAAATTGAAAATAAATAATTAAACCCAACAACAATAAGTTAATTTAATTCGAGAAGAAATTTAAACACATAACAATAATTAATTTTTAAGAAAGCACTCCTAGTCAGAGGATGTGGGTTGGAGGTACAACAAGGGCAGGCTATGCAAGTCAGGGTGGCTAATGGTGAGATTTTGAATAGTAGTGGTAAAGCTACTGGGGTTGGCATTCAAATACAAGGCATCAGATTTGTTGCTGATTTTTCTACATTGACTCTCGGGGGGCGTGATGTAGCGTTGGGAGTTAGTTGGCTCTCATCACTTTGGCCAATACTTTGGGATTTCACACATCTAAGAATGCAGTTTGATTATCATGGAAGGAAAATTTGTTTTAAAGGGTTCACATCCTCTGCTACTAGTTTAGTAGATGATAAAGAAATTTCTATGATTTCTAAAGTGTGCTCTAAGGGAGTGTGGTTGCAGCTTATGGCTATGGAAATCATGAAGAATCAGAATGATTCTTGCCCACAAATACAACAGTTGTTGCAGAAGTTTGGAAAGGTTTTTTATGAACCTACTACTTTACCTCCTCATAGAGCTCGAGATCACCAGATTAATCTTAAGAAGGATGTTGTACCTGTGAGTGTCAAACCATACAGGTACCCTTACTTTCAAAAAACAGAAATAGAGAAGATTGTGTATGCGTTACTCAATTCTGGTGTGATTAGACCAAGTCAATCCCCATTTTCATCTCCTGTATTATTAGTGAGGAAATTTGATAGGTCTTAGATGCATTGATTATAGGGTGCTTAATGAGGCTACTGTTAAGGATAAGTATCCAATACCAGTTGTTGAGAGTTATTGTATGAGCTCTTTGGCTCAATAGTTTTTTCTAAATTGGATTTGAGATCTGGTTATCACCAGATTAGAATGAGGGATGAGGATGTACTAAATGCTCCTTCAACATTGCAAGCATTGATGAATGAGATTTTTAAGCCTTTTCTTAAGCAGTTTGTCATAGTGTTTTTTTATGACATTCTTGTCTATAGTAAGGACATGGCATCCCATCTAATTCATTTGGCTACTGTTTTGAAGACATAGGAGGCTAATCAGTTGTTTGCAAAGAGACCAAAATGTCACTTTGCTTGTTCAGAAATTGAGTACCTGGGCCATTTAATCTCTAAAGATGGTGTAAGAGCTGATCCAAGGAAGCTGGATTCAATGGTGTCCTGGCCAATTCCAAAAATTGTTAAAGCATTAGGTGGTTTCTTGGGATTAACAGGATATTACAAAAAGTTTATTCGTGGATATGGCCAAATAGCAGCACCTTTAACTCTTTAGTTGAAAAAAGATGCTTTTCAATGGTCTGAGACAGCAACTAATGCCTTTGAAGATTTGAAGAAGGCAGTCACGAGTCCTCCTATTTTATGCTTACCTGACTTTAATAAGCAGTTTGTGATGGAATGTGATGCATGTGGAGTGGGAGTAGGAGCTGTCTTGATGGAAGATCAAAGGCCTTTGGCTTTTTTGAGTCAAGATCTCAAGGGTAAGAATTTGATGCTTTCCACATACGAGAAGGAGCTATTGGCACTTGTTATTGCTGCCAAAAAAATGGAGGCCTTATTTGTTAGGACCTGCTTTTGTTGTTAGAACTGATCACCACAGTTTAAAGTACCTCCTAGAACAGAAGGTGGGAATTCCCAGATGCTCAACAAAGGTGGATTTCTAAGTTGTTAGGCTATGAATTCACAATTGAATACAAGAAGGGAGTTGATAACAAAGCGCAGATGCTTTGTCAAGGAAGGAAGCCTCAGATGACACAACATTAATGACTGTTATTTCATTTCCTACTCCAATTTGGTTGGAGGAATTGAGGCAAGCTAATGCTTCAGATTAGAAGGCACAAGAACAGTTAGCAGCATTACAAGGAGGTTCTCCTCCTTCCTCTTCTGCATTTTCTATCAAGCATGGGTTGTTAATTAGAAAAGGTAGAATTTAGATACTTGATAACCCTGAGTTGAAATTGAAAATTTTGCATTTTGTCCATTCTAGTCCATCTGCTGGACACTCTAGTTTCCATAAGTCATTGCATCGAGTTAGGCAATACTTTTATTGGCTTGGCCTTAAACGTGAAGTGAAACAGTATATAAGGGAGTGTGATTTGTGTCAGAGGAATAAGGTGGAACATGTCTACCTTGTTGGACTTTTACAGCCTCTTCTTGTACCTGCAAATACATGGACATATTTGTCCATGGATTTCATAGAGGGCTTGCCAATCTCTAGAGGGTTTTCTGTCATCATGGTTATTGTTGACAGATTATCTAAATATGCACACTTTATGGCCTTGAAGCATCCATTTACAACATCTAAAGTGGCAACATTATTTTTTGACAATGTGTTTAAGTTGCATGGCATGCCTCAGAATATTGTTTCCGATAGAGGAGCAACTTTTACTAGTTCCTTTTTGAAGGAACTCTTTAAACTCCAAGGAGTGACACTTTCCTACTCATCTGCCTACCATCCTCAGAGTGATGGTCAAACTGAGGCAGTCAATAAATGAAATGAAGATTGATAGTCAATACCTTATGCCACAGACCTTCAAGCGTTTGGAGTCGAATTCGAGGCAACAGGTCTCAACTATGTCACCGACTCTGCGACCCTCATGGATTATCTGATTAACACTCCAAAGGATGTTGAATTACTTCGCCAAAACGGAATAATTAATAATTGGATGGTGATGATGAAGTTGTTTCCAACATGTTCAACAAATTTTGTTACTACACTCATATTTGCTACGACTTCTATTATGCTGACATTATGAACGAAGTGAACAAGCACCATGACAGACTCTGCAATTAATGGAAAGCAAAATTAAGGCATGATTATTTCAACAGCCCTTGGGCATTGCTTTTAGTTTTGGCGGTTGTCTTATTGCTTCTACTAGCAATTGCACAAACCCTATTTTCCATTCTTTCTTTATGTTTCCAAGTGAGTCATTACTACAGTTTGATTTTCTTAGTTGTTGTTGAATGTCAATATTGTAGCTTCAGATATTTTGTCCATTTGACTTCCTTACTTCTTAATTGTTCTATTCTACTTGTTCATGCGTACTATTGCTTGGATAGACATAAAACTGCAAAGTGATACATGCTTATCGAGGGCATGCAAGTGCATAGAAACTTCGATAGAGAAAGCCAGACCATGGGCCGATTGTGATGGAACTTGGATTTTAATATGATGAAAAGTGATAAATTGTGATCCACTTAGGGTTGGAACAAATCACAAGTTTTATATTCTTTCTGATTATTCCAGATAAACTGCAAACTCTTGAATTTATAACCATGCCCTCGTGACCATATACCGAAACCTACTCCTATTCTAATAAAAATAGTAATCCTACTCCTATTCTAGTTAGAATAACAATCCTACCTGACATGAACTAGTTTAAAGCAATAAAACAACTTTGTTATGAATTCAATGGTCTCACACAGTATTTTTGGCTTGAACATCCGAATGTCCACAGTGATTTCATCCTTCAATCCTCTAAAAAATGTGCCTATCGGTGCCTTTTGAGGCCAATCAACCACTGTGGTTGCTGGGCATTCAGACTCATGCTGATAATCTCAGAGAGACCCAATTTGACGAATCCGAGATAGTGCTTCATCAAAGTCCTCGTATTCGGTTGGTCCAAATCGCACAAATATCTCCCGCACAAAATCATTCCAGGTGATGAGCTTTTCTTCCTCCTTATGGATTTGTTGAACCCATTGCCACCATAAACTTGCCTCATCTTCTAAGTGGAAGGAGGTTAATCGCACCTTATGATCCTCAACAATGCCTTGACATTCAAAGAACTATACTGATCGATTTATGCACGTTGTTGGATCATCGCCAAAGTAACATGGAAAGTCCATTTTAAACTACTATTGATGGAATTGTTAGTGTCCTCCTTCTCCTTGGTGCGGAATTCGTGAGTGTGACCCCATTTCTTCCTACTTTGAAAAGTCTTTGTCTGGCTGACAGAAAGGTTGCTCCTGTGATGCCTCCAAAAACTCCTTGATTGCCTTCAAACTTTCTTCCATTGCTTCTTGAACTGGTGTCTTTGGCCCCTTCTCGTACCTCATGTAGACTGTATTCCAAGCTTTCAAGATGTTCCTTAGTCGCTCTGATACCAACTGATGGAACTAGGATCTTACTACGATGAAAAGTGATAAATTGTGATCCACTTAGGGATAGAACAAACTACAAGTTTTATATTATTTCTTATTATTCCAAATAAACTACAAACCGTTGTATTTATAGCCATGCACTCCTAACCATATATGGAAACCTACTTCTATTCTAATAAAAATAACAATCTTACCTACTCCTATTCTAATTAGAATAACAATCCTAATTGACATGAACTAGTTTAAAATAATAAAACAATTGATAGTCATAATAACTCTTCTTATTCTAATTAAATAATAACTCTTCCTAGAATAAAATACAACTTCAACCCACTTTGTGTCCTACTCCACTACAACTTCTCCACTTCGTAGTAGACTTCCAAGTTCCGTTTCCTTCATATTGGCATAAAACGACAAATAACATATTGCTAATCTGTAATTCAATTGCCTCCAACAATCAACACATTGGCTATAACAAAAACCTTAATTTAAAAAAAAAAAAACCGTAGAAAGAAATAATCATGACAATGATTTTAGCAACGTCTTTTTTCACCCGACAACCTCAATGTAGAAAAGAGGAGTCGTTGGATATATTGTTTCACCTATATGAATATTGACGCTTTGGCTTGCTTTGAACAACAGCCTCAATCCTTTCCATCACGCCTGGAGTCAGCAGTGGGATGATATCAATGGCTTTCATGTTCTCTTGAATCCACAAAGGGAAAACAGCTCTCATTAATTTGCTATGAAAACTGAGTCCAAGATTTTTTTTATGCTTTCTGGACTTTTTTTTTAGAACTGAAGCTATAAATGCATTTTTTAGTAAAGCTTTTAATACATATTTTAAAGTAAACCAGTGCCACCTCTTTGGAAGCGACTTCTAAGTTTTAACATATAAATCTATCAATGGATTGAAATGAGAGTTGTAAGCGACCATGAATAAAAGGAAAGAGAACTAAAATACCACATAAATAAACAGAAAAAGTATAGTGGATAATTAAAGATTAAAACCGAGAGGAGAAATTTTGGAGGCAAACCACTAGTTGAAGGTCTTCGACATCACATAACCCTTCTCAAAATGCACTGAGAGTAATAATAAAGCAAAGGCATTCCCCAATTAGAGAGCTATGGCAACATGCATCAAGAATGAAAACAAATTATCTCAAACATGTGGATATATTGTGTGCGAACAAAAGTGACAACTTTGGTAATTATCTCAATCATATATCAATACATATAGAATATGTTGATCCTATATATCAATCATTCAGAGTGTTGTGCTTCAACACTCTAAATGGCTTGTTAAAGAAGGGAATGTATCATTTTAGAGGGACAAATGGTTGGATTCTGGTCCTATATGTGAGCAACAGAGTATTGTTAATAATCCGAATCTAGTTGTTAAGCACTGCATGGTGAAAATAGTTGGGATGTGGATCAGTTAGTGCAGCTTGTGGGCCAGGAGCTAACAGATAGAATTTTGTCGAAGATTGGCGGTACAAGAGAAGGTTCGGATATTCTAGTTTGGTTGGACAATTCGGATGGAGTTTTTACTCCAAAAGTGCGTGGGACTTTGTTCATGTTGTAGCTTAAAAAAAAACAGGTCAGAGTGGATATGGCACGCTGCATTGCCAAAGAAATTTTCAGTGTTCATGTGGAAAGCCTTTTCACAAAGTCTCAGTGTAGATGATCGTATAAGGAGAATTTGCATCCCTCTGGTATCTAAGTGTGAGTGTTGTGAGGAGGGTACTTTTGAAGATTTAAACCATGTGCTTTATAGGGGGAGTATAGCTGCAGCAATTTGGAAATTTTGTTCGAGTACTTTGGGAATTCCCTATGTTGCTAATAGATCATGGCGAGAAACGGTGGAGGTTTGATTTAGACGAACCAAAAGGTCCTCGCAGGTTGGAAACTTAATTGGTCTAATTCCAATAATCATCACATGGAACTTGTGGTGTTGGAGATGTTCGGCAAGAATGGAAGGAATCCAATATTGCTTCTTTGTGGCGTTCTGTCAAACATTGGATTAGCTGGGTTGGTATAAAATTAAAGGTAGCTTCTAGGTTGGAATGGAGGGACATTGCTGTATTGAAGATGTTGCAGTTGCTGATTAATTATACTAGACAGGAAAAGTTCCTAGTAGTGTCTTGTCAAAAGCCAAGTACTGGATAGTTTAAACTAAATGTTGATGGATGTAGTTTACAAAATCCAGGAGAGTTGGGTGCAGGTGGGGTGGTGTGCGATGAGAAAGGGAATTTGAAGTTTGCATTTGCTGCAAGTACGCGTAGGGGTACTAATAACCAAGCTGAACTGATGGCTCTTTTGATGCGTACTCAGAAATGTAAGGACATGGGGTTCAACAATATTATTTTAGAACTGGATTCGCTGTTGGTTGTGAACTAGTTCAGGGAAGGAGTTGTTTATGGTATTTGGAGATTTTTGGGAGGATATCAGTCGACTGCTATTGATGATGAATTCTTGAATTCAGCATGTGTTTAGGGAAGGTAATGTGGCAGCGGATTACTTTGCTAGGATGGGAAGTAGTGGCTGCAATAAAGTATGGTTTGCACAAGATGAACTTCCATTTTTGCTTAAGGGTATTCTCAGAACTGATCGCAGTGGATTACCTTATTTAAGAAAGGTTCATAGATGATTGGTTGAGTTGTTGGGACGTTTGTTTTCGTTTACTGGGTGAACTTTCAGCTGTAGTCTTACACGGGTTTTAGACCTTTTTGCCTTCTGTTGCTATTTGTTTCATTGTTTTTTGGCAATAAGCAACTTGAAGCATAGGTTTTTGTATAAGGCTTTCCTCTGCCAAGAGTGAGGATGAATATATAATGAGGCCTGACCTCCATTTTTGTTAAAGAAAAAAAAATATAGAATATGTTGATCAGCTATGGATAAGGGTAGGTGGTGTATGAGATCCCACATTGCTTGGGAAGGAGAAGTTCTTGCTCTTTATAAGGTTCCAATGAAGCTCCAATTGTATCATTGACTAGTCATTTTAGAGTATAGACCATGTAGTTTGGGTCTTCTATTGGGGCGTTACAATAACACTATATATAGTCCTAAGTTGTGTAGGCTCTACGTACTTCCTTTATAAAAAGTAGTGTGGACGCTATTAAAAGTGGACTTCTTAATATGGGTCTCAGGTTTGCCTAATTTTTTCAGAGAGACTGCACAGGACTTACATATCCCATAATTGTACAAATCATTTTGCTATAATAATTACAGAAATGTAAACCACCACACCATAATCTTACGGACATTGCTACTTGAACCGAGAGTTTCAACTGATCACTGCAATTGCTGTTTTTTTCTTATAAATATTTTTTAAAAAAATACATAAATTCAATAATATTCATTTCCTTAACTGTTAAGAAAAAAAAGAAGAGAATTGGTACAAATCATTGGTCCAGTTGATCAGTTCAAAAATGCCTTATTTGGATAGTAAAATGAGATGAGATGATCTGTGAATAAGAGTGAAATGGTTTGTGAATAGTATTGAATTTGTCTGAGTTGAAATGTTTTATGAGGTTTTGAGAAATGAAAGAGAAAAAGTGGAATAAAAATATTATAAAGTTAAAATACTATTAGAATATGATTTTTGAATATGATTTTTATTTTGGGATTTGAAAAAATTGAATTATTTTTTATATTTTGTTTGAAAGTTTGGGAAAGTTGCAATGATTAGGTAATAATTAGATGAAAAACTTGAAGATCTAAAATTGAAAAGTGTTTGTGATGTTTGGATATTAAGATAAAATGAAAAAAGATGAGATGAGATAGAAGATTTTTGTTATCCAAACCAGGCCTTAGTGTTGTACCATACATCCTTGCACAAAGTTCGATCGATACAACCATGAATATTGCTTCCCTTTTGACAATACAATGCTTCAAATCCAATGTGTGCTTCACCACCAAGTTCACAACGTTTTAAATTACAATATTTGTATTTCCACTACTCTCAAGTGAAAGAATTACACGGTGAGGATTGTATTTCTGATATGATTCAATCACAAACAAAAGGCCTTCATATCTTGTGATCACTACAACAGAATGTGTCTTTTGTGACAGAGGAAACTGTCACAAAAAATGGCAAACCGTCACTAAACATATTTGGTCACTAAACAAAAAATGGCAAACCGTCACCACGATCGTCACCTAAAGTGCATCACAGAAAACATTTGGTGACGGTTTACTGTTCAACCGTCACAACAAGTTTTTTTAGTGACGGTTGGAAGTGTTCCGTTCGGTACAACGTTCGAAAGTTCCTTTTTTTGTGACGGTTGAGAACTGTCATAGTAAAACACGTTCGGACGTAAAATTAAACGTTCGGACGTTAACCCGATCGATTGGCGTTCGAATGAGAGAATTTGACGTTCGTTGATTATCGTTCGAACGTATCATATTTACGTTCGAATGTTAATGTGTCCGAACGTTAATTACAATAAACATTCGAATATTTGTTCGAACGTAAACGTAAATGTTCAAACGTAGCGCGTTTAATGTTCGGACGTTATTTCGAATGTAAACGAAGGAGCGTTCGAATGCAAGTTCTTTGTTCGAACGTTAATCGCTTTATTGTTCGAACGATTTGTTCGTTTTAGCGTGAGGACGTTCGAACGTATAGTTTAACGTTTGAACGATCCAATTGTATTTACGTTCGGACGTTTGTTAGAGTGTGAACCAACGTTCGAACGATTTTTATTTACATTCGAATGTACAGATCAGAAATACTAATTTCATAAAATTGAAAAACATAATATCAATTGTATCATATTACATACCATCAATTAACAAGTAACAATGTCTTATAAAAGTACAAAATTAGATATTAAAACTAGCCATAAATACTGATAAAATTTATTTCTTCTTTTTCCCTCACCCACCGCGATTCTGTTGCAACGACATAACACGCTCCATTTGCACCATCATCTCCCTTGCACTTGCTCTTGCACTTCACTGCGTATTCTTTCCTCTTGGTCTCTCTGTTGGTCCTGCAAACGCGTCTCTAAATGAGACTGTTGTTCTAAGAGAGACTCTAACTCTTGCTGTCTCGACCTCATATACTCATTCTCACGCCGTGCAGCTTCTAAATCTGTCGTAAGATTATTAATTTGTGAAGCCGATGAGGTTGAGGAGGATGAACATTTATGCTTGATAGATCGTCCCAAACCTCTTGCCATACTAGACTGCGGCCCGAGCACTTGCGTGAATATGTCTATGTCACTAGGAGAGGATTCCTCAGAAGCCGACTGCATCTCCATCATTTTTCTCTGCAATTTAAAAGGTAATGATCGTAAATAATTAGTAGCGTATTAAAAGAAATAGAAATAATAAATAAACTATTAAAATGTTATATAAATAATTTATTTAACAAAATTAACACTGCTTACATAATTATCTGCAGCGACAAGATCCATCCACTCACTATGCTCAATAGTGTGAGCAGCAGCATAGACATGAATGAGGGAAAAGTTTTCAGGATCATCACGTTTCTAACAAAGTGACATTAGCAATTTTAAAAAGATAATGTTAGTACTTATCAGGAAGAATATCAGGAAAATAAATGAATTCTATAATTTTTTAATTACCATTTTTTCAGCAAGACGGTGGAATGACATTGAACTGGCACGATGGTGGACAGTCAGGGCGGATCTATTCTGTGCATTTGTAGAACTCTGGTGCTACAAAATATATTAAAAATGTTAATTGTAATATGTATATATATAATATATAGAACGTACATGAATGCAAATAATTAAAAGATATAAATCTAAAATACCTGATAATCTGGAGATGCGAAAAGATCACAACACTTTCTCCAATCATCTAACTTCATCTGCTGAAAAGGAGACTGCACAGCCTCTTCCAACGTCTCAAACTTCTTGAAGTGGTCATGACATCGTCCTTTGTGACGTCGGAATAGTGTAGCCATCAACTCATTCACGGTTCTCAAATCCTTGCTACGGCCAAAATCGAGGTCGAATTCATCCTAACAAAGGAATCAGGTCAAAAATATAATATACTAATCTAGGTGAAAGAAATGTACTGAAAAGTAAACTCACCAGCACACGACTTCGAATGTGCTCCTTAATCTCATTCGGAACATATCGCCATGAGCGCACATAAAATGAAGTATAAGCTCGAACTACTGTGCCAATATAGGAGGAAAGCGCTGCTGCACCCACTCCTCCAGTGGAATTATCAGGAATTGTGATCTTCAGTTTTTCGTGCCTTCTATTTTTTTCAAGAGAGATTCCACGTGTATAGCCACGACCGCGATGTGCAGATGCATCAACTACATGATAATAGATATACTATAATTATAATTATATAGTTATTAAGAAAAAATATTAACTATATATATAATTATCAACAACAATATTTCCTTACTGGTAGGTGTCGACTGGCTGTTGTTCTCTTCTGTGTTAGCTTGATCTTTAGGAACGGATTCCTCGAGTGGGGAGTCCTCAATGGATTCAGGACTTGGACTTGGCGGAGGCACATTTCTTCGTTGTCGTTTTGGCGGCATTCTTGAAAATAATTAATTATATCAAAGAAAATTAATTAGAAGCAATTATGAAAATTCAAGATATTTTATAGTCACCTATATGAATAAAATATTTAGGACTTTTATTCTTCATCTTCAGATGAATTTTCAATGTTTGTTTCAGAATCTCCATCAATAACATCTTCATTGTCATCATGCACCTCTTCTTCATCGTCCTTATCCACCTCCTGCCCGGATTTTGATTCGTCTTCATCTTCTGACTCATCTTTTTCTTCTTCCTCCTCACTTGCTTGAATTGAATGATCATTTAATACGGACGGGTCGAGATGGACGGGTGGGACATCATCTCTACACAAGGGGAGCAACTCGAGTGCACCAAGGTCAACAAACAAGTTAATACCCTCTCCATCTTCCTGGTATGCCTCAACAATCGGAGTGTCATCTTCATCTCCACTATTCTCGTAATCTGCACTCGTTCCTGCTTCATATATATTTGGAAGAACAAATTTTTGTACGACTCGCCAAGTTATCTCTCCACTATCTTTATCAGCACTTTTCATTGGATCAATCAAGTAATAGACTTGGGTAGCTTGACAAGCCAATACGAATGGATCATCTTCGTACCATTTAGATGCAGTATTGACACTCGTAAAGTGATTATCCCTATGTATTGAAACCCGACCACCGCCTAGATCCCACCAATCATATTTAAAGACATACATGTTACAGACCCACCCAGATATTTCAATCCGATAATATCACGTATGACACCATAATAGTCAATATCATCTGTTCCATGACTCCCCTCTACCAACACACCACAGTTTTGAGTCTTTCTATTACGTTCACGGTCCAAGGTATGTAATCTATAATCTCGAACCGCACATGCAGTGTATCGAAGTGTTCTATTTGAGGGACCACGGGCCAATGCATACAATTCAGAAGAAATTGATCCGGGATCACGAGCACGTTGTTCCAAAATCTAACAATTGAAATAATATATATTTATTATTTCATTATCTAGAGTTAAAAATTTCACAATATAACATATATATAATTTTAGTTCATACACGTTCTTCAAACCATCCGGGAAATTCTTCCTCGTGTCTTGCCTCTATATTTTCTACGCATTTCGTCCTAAGTTTGTCCATGTGGTCACTGTTATAACATGTTGCAAAAGAAGTATATTTTGAGCACAACAATTATAATTAATTTTAAGAAAATTATAATTATTCAAAGCAATGAAATCACATACCTAACATAATCATCAATCTCTCGACAATTATTTAGCACATACCACCGAACTTTACCCAACTCTCCATCAATTAAATCGTAACCTGTTTGTGCACTCAAGGGTCGTACATTCTGAGAAAATACTGATAACTCACGAGGAGGCGGAGTAGCAAGATTAGCATTTCGCTCTTGACGATTAAATCGTGTCTCAACACCACGAAGATATAGAGAGCAAAATGTTAACCATTCATCGTGTATATAGGCCTCTACTATTGAACCCTTACCTTTGGCTTTATTCCCAACAGTGCGCTTCAATCGACCCAAATATCTTTCAACTGGATACATCCAACGGAACTGCACCGGTCCACCCAGAAGTACCTCTCGTGGTAAATGTATTGCTAAATGGACCATGATATCAAAAAATGATGGTGGAAAGATCTGCTCGAATTTACATAGTATAGTAGCAATGTCTTCTTCCAATTTCGACAACACATCTCGATTTACTACCCGAGCGCACAATTCCCACGAATTCCCACAGGTAATAACTTCTGCAAAAATACGTGACAATCATGACTTTTCAATCCATTGACTTTCCAATCATCAGGACTCACGCATCTACCAATATTTGAAGCATAACCATCTGGCAACTTCACACCTTGCAACCATTTGCAGAAATCCATCCTCTCCACCCTCGTCATCGTAAAACATGCATGCGGCATGACCACCCTATTGCCTTCCACCTGCAAATGCAGATTATGTTTAATTCTCATTCTCTCAAGATCTTTTCTCGTCTTGATCGTGTCTTTCGTCTTTTTGTTAATACTCATCAATGTACCCAGTATATTATCACAAATATTCTTCTCTATGTGCATTACATCCAAACTATGTC